>JALRMH010000058.1:33817-170293 GCA_026119935.1 Endothia cerciana
CCCCAGCCCCCCGGCGCCCCCCCCCCCCCCTTCCCCCATCTCCACATTTTTCCCCCTATTGTTTTATTTCTTTTCTCCCTCTTTCGTGGTCTTCCCCCCCCCCCCCCCCGCCCCCGGAGTAATTCGCGCCCTGTTGGCGCTCCTGTTGGCGGGGAAGTTTGTCCGAGAGACAGGGCTGCAGGACTCGTCCAGCCAGCCTTTCCGGAGCTGAAGACGCAACGGCCCAACCGGATCTGGCCCGGGAGGTGGCTGCTCGAGAGACACAAGCACAGGACCAGACAGCTGAGCAGCTTCTTTACGTCATGCACACACACACACACACACACACACACACACCATCTCCGTAGCAGGGGTGACAGCAACACTTATTGTGACATAAGAGGAAAGGGTTCTATCATATATCACGGAACACGCCCGTGGACAAGGGGCTGCTGGACGGGCTGGGCTGGGCTGGGCTGGACACCACACGGCACCCCACGGCACCGAGCAGATGCTCCTCCGTACGGCCGTATGCTGAGGCACAAGCAACGCTGCCAGCCTTGCCGCCGCCACCAGCCAACAGCCCGACGGAACCCCCCCGCAGAGAGCCTTTTCCAGCGGTGAGGAGGCGACGCGAGGTGAGGAAGCCCTGGGGAACACCCCCCCCCCCTCCAACCTGGGGTAGATATGACTTGGTCCGCGCCGATCGGCCGGCCGGTCAGCCTCGCTCTCGCCCTCCAAACCGACACGTCTCTTCCGAGACAGCCTTGTCAGGCTCTCAGGACAGAGGGGCCGAGCCGACCGGTCACCCCGCCCGCGGACACCCCCCCAGCTCCATGACTGCTCGCTCCATCGTCCCGCAGAGGCCCGGCCGAGGAGCCCCCCCCCGTCCTCGCGTGAATCGCTTCTCCCGGCGTATCCTTACGCACGGGGGCTCCGGACTACCACCTGATACTCCTTCCCCTTCCCTTCTCTCGTCCTCGCTTGTCCGCCGACCGCCCTCCCACACGTCAGCCAGCCAGACACACCCCTTCCCAGCGGGGGTTTCTGACCATACATCACATGCCGCCCACGCCCCTTCCACTGCATATGCAGACGGGCGGCTGCAATCCGGCGGCTGCAGTGAGATTCGGCCGCAGGGGCTGACGGATCACGATCGCCTCCCCGTCTTACTGACCATCTTTCTTCCTTCTTCCTTTTCTTTTTTTTTTTTTTTTTCCTTCTGTGCCTGGTTCCACGCCGCGAAACAGAAAAATAAAAAATAAAAAATTGTCACCGAAACAAACCCGAAGCAAAAGGATAGTATCCTCGCTCGGAACGCGGAAGGGCCATCAGCCAGCATCATCGCATTGTGACCAACCTGCATTGGCAAAAGCCACAGACAAGAAGAAAAAAGGGTACACCGCGCGCCGTATCCGTCGACCGGCGCAGAACCCATCGGGCGCAGCACCTGCTTGCGACCCCTTCTGAAAACAAGTCGGCCAGGATGCCTCCCGCTCTTGTCGGCACCACTCCGTCCAGCACGGCTGTACCGCAGTACTATGTATGGTACTTCGGTACTGTAAGGTAGTATGTATGAGTAGGTGAGCAGTCAGGGAAGGGGGACTGTACCTGCTGGGCGATGTACCCCCCGCACTGTGCAGGCCAGGGGCCCCGCCGAGGCTGCAACGGGGCCAGGGGGGAGGGGGCTCAAAAGCCTTACCCAAAAGGCTTGTCATCCCAGAACACAGATCCCAGTCGTCATGCCGTCGTCAATCGGCGGTCCACAGGTGAATCAAGGCTCAGATCTCGGCCCGGGGCGGGGGGCGGAGGGAGACAGAGAGGGGGGAAGAAAAACACAGCGGGCTTTCTTCGCTCCAGCGCTTCTGAGGAAGACCTTGACACACACACGAAGATGTACCCACGACCTGGCACCCTCTGTACCTCCCTCCCCACCGCCGGAGGCACAGCACAGCAGGGTCCGCACCCAAAAGTGCAGATCGGATGAATCACAACCCGCCCGAATGGCTCCCATCGAGGTTTTCTTTTTTTTTTTTGGGGGGGGGCTGGGGGGGGGGGAGAAGAGGGCCCACAGCCACCACCACCGTCACCTTGCCTCCACGGCGGGCTCTGGTTGTCGGGGGCTGTTTGACGGTCGGCCCAGCCTGTCAGCACGAGGGGCGCAAGAGGCTGCGATGATCTGTCATAACTCACAGGGACCTACACCTTTCCCCCCCCCCCGTGTCACCGTTTTTTTCCCCGACCCGTCGAAGGAGTAATCCATCGTATGATCCGAGCTCTCCCCCCATGCGACTCTGGTCAGCTCACGTGGGAGCACCCGCCCAGAGGAGGACCTGGGATCACCCCCCCAACACCACGAACCGACACACAAACACGACGACGGGGAGCCCGAGACCCACGACCCTGTCTCATCCTTCTTTTTTTTCTTCTTCTTCCTTCCCCCCCCCCCTAACTTTCCTTTCCCTTCCCTGGCAACACACCTGGGGTCGTCTGGGAACGCGGCCCCCCTTGTCGCCACGCACGTACGTCCGCACCCCAGAGCGGGACGGGCCCTCTGCCCGCAGGAGACAAGGCTAGATCCGGCACCACCCCTGCCCTGGGCTGGCTGTTCCAAAGGACCCCCTGGGTCCTGGGCGTGGGATACTGGTACCCGGGGGGGGGGGGTGCGCGCCCCTGGGGCCCCTGCTGGAACACGCCTTTTTTTGGCCGCACCACGCGCGCGAGCCGTCACGGATTCATTCTTGATTTCACGTCTTTCCATCCCGCCCCCCCCCCCCTTCCGGTGGGTTTTGCAAACCCGCCTTCGCCCGCACGGACCTGGGGCAGGCAAACCTTGGTCGATGTGGGGAGGGGGGGGGGATTTTGCAAGTCAGGAATCGACTCATCGACGGCACCAGTCTTCCAATAGGATTCTCCCTCGCAGGCCGGTGCACACTGCTGCCGCTTTTGGAAGTTCAGCAGGGTCCGGCGGCCAATGGGAGCAGACACCCGGACATGGCCACGTTTTTGCACAAGAGACTGTGGTGGGAGGGCAACCCGTGGGAAGAAGACAGTTGATGATGATGATGATGATGATGATGATGAGGGGGCTGGCACGTTGTCTGGCACCACAAGTCTGTCCATCAAAGTGCGCAGGGGGAATCGGGCCAGGCCCGCCCAAACCACCCGACTCCTCGCGTCGGGACGTCCCTCACACCACCCTACCCACTACCCACTATCAGGCAGAAGAAGAAGAAAGGAAAAAAAAAAAAGAAAAAAAAATTAAAATAAAACCCAAACCGGCGGAGATCGGCTTGAAGAGTGGCAGCGTGCTTGTTCTTTCCTTCGGGGCGCTAAAGGTCCAGGCATCGTCTTTCTCCCTGGTGGGATCTGCGTGGGTGACCAAGGCTGCTGGTTCGTGGCTGCCTCGCCTCGAGGGCGATGTAACGACATTATAGTCTGGACACGACTAGTCACGGATACTACTATGTAATTAGTCCTGTAAGGTTTGCTGTCTGGGCGGGAATAGGCGTGCAGCGGCAGTATAGGGTTTCAGACAGTGGACGTCCAGAGGTTTGGCGAGAGCAACCATAAACCCGCGAGTCACCCAACCTGGTCATTTTTGTGTCCCGGGTTAAGGGAATGAGGGAGGGGGGGGGTGCACTGAGCACCCATCCTTGAGCCCTTGCGAGAACCCTCAGAAGTGTCATACATTGCACCTTGAATAGGCGGTGTAAACAGTATTCCCATGGCACGAACCACGTTTCTCCACCCGTCAGTCCCCATTTATGTGGTCATGGAAGGATTTGTCCTCCCTCCCTTCCTCTAGCAATTGCACAATGACTTATCTGCCAAAGGGGGGGGCTGTTGAGTCCTCACTGGGGTCTCCGCGGGAAGAGTCCTTGTCCTGCATGGTCCAGCCTTGGGCACCCAGGGGTAAGGGAGGAGGTGGCCGTGGCAGACTATCCAGGCCCTCATCCCGGGGGAACAAGGCCCGCAGGGCCTCAGGATCTCAAAAATCGTGGAAGACTCACAGAGCCTCACGCTCGGGACTGCGGGTATCGGCCCTCCCCGAACACAAATGCATGTCGAATCTCAATGCGGTCCAGTATATCATCTCCCTGTCCGTCTGTCGTCTTCTTCACTTACTGCTTCCGTGGGCTTGGGCGTGGGGGGCGGGGGTGAGGATTTCTCGATCCAGGGCCTCTGGAGTGCGGAAACAGGGCGTCCAAGGCACCCTTTTCGTCTTGTGGAATAGCTCTCTGGCCCGACATGTCGATGTCTCTGAGGTCGTAGACGGGGGTGTTTTTTTTTTTGTTTTTTTTGTGGACCACAGCCTCTTGGGTCGCCTGCATGGCTGCATTCACCTTCAGCTCAGGCGGGTAGTCTCCGCCGTCGCGGTGTCGATGGCTTCGACCTGGTGGCAGGTGCGCACAGCAGTACCTTTCTGCCTTGCCCCCAGCATGATCAGCCACTCGCGTGCTAGCGCCGCCCCCGGGAGGTACCATCTCGCCCTGTCAGGGAGGCTCCTGAGGGGGATGGGTTTGTGGGGGGGGGGGGGCAACGCGTAGATGTGTCGCCTCCGCCCCAGGCCGTGGCGCGCCGCATCGCGGCGAGGCTCCGGGCGAGGCTGAGACAGGGCTGCATGCTTTTACGAGGAAGTACTTCCGCATCGCACTGTCTTCGCAATGCATCGGTGTCGGGACGGAGGACGGAGGGCCGGAACCCACGGGCTGGCTGGCTGGCTGGCTGGCTGGCAACCAGGCCCTGCTGCAGCTCCGGCAGGATCCTTACTCGCCCTTGGGCATGGGCAGCATCGGGAGGGAGTGCCTGTATGTATCCTTCATTAGCGAGGGTGCAGGTGACTAGCCAGCATGACAAGGCCTGTGCTGCGCTGCTGCAGGAAGCCATTTTCTCAGCAACATCAATAAACTCGACGGAGGCGGCGGCGTGATGATTGCTTCTGCCTTCGACGGTGGGGGGGGAGGGGGGGGCGGCTTTCTGGAAGTATCGAAACGGCCTCTTGCAGGCTGCACCGGAGCAGGCATCCGCCTCGCCAAGCCGAGAAGAGAGAGAGAGAGAGAGAGAGAGAGAGAGAGGGCAATGTACCGGCGACATGATTCACATGTAGCGAGCCATGTACTATGGTGTGTGAGGAGGACCGACCCTGCCCGGTGGCGGGGATCTCAGGTCGAAGCAGGCGCTAGTCTTCAAACCTCGTCGTCATAACGAACCGTCTCGCAACGCCGACAGGTCCTCAAGGTGATCCGACTGCTCCCGGTGCAGGCAGCAGCACCTCGCTTGGAGAGGGGCTTCCCGCGTTCCGTGGACATCGCGACATCGCTTCAGCTCGCCTCCGGCGCCCTCGCGCCTCGCTACCGGGATGGCCTTGGGACGGCTCGCCGCAGGGGAGTGACGCCTCCAGTGCCGAGCGGGTCTCGTGATCTCTCCCCCCCCCTCTCTCTCTCTCTCTTTCTTTTTTTTTTTTTTTCTTCTTTGCCGCCTCGGGTCACTGGTGGCGCACGTCTTTGGTCTCGGGGCTCGACCAAAGGCAACGACGCCGGGCTGGGCTTCTCCGCGCCAGTGGCCACCGCCCAGACGAGGCTCTCTCATGTTACGCCCTGGGGTTCTCTATCCCCCCCCCCCACAAATCAGTCGACCCTCGGCTGATGAGAACCTCGCAGACCTCTCGAGCCGGGAGATATGGCTCGCCAATCCAGGACGTCGAGCATATCTCCTCTTGGGGGACCATGACCGGGCCGGGGCTGGGGCCTGCAAGGGGTCACCATGGGCTGAGGAACTACTATGTACATCGCCGGGCCAGGATGTCCCCAGGCTCCTTGACGAGAACCGAGTTCCCTGCCGAGAGCAGCTGCATGTGACAGGCCGTGTGGGCAACAGGGCGGGTGCACCATACTCCTCCTGGCCGGGGGCGCGTTGCGAGGGTGCATCCCGCGCCGCTGGGGGCACTGGCGGGGGGGGGGGTGGGAGGGGTGGGCGAGGTGACAACAGCAGGGCCCAGACGCAAGCGCGGCGTTGGTCTATCAAGCGCTCAGACACACACGGGATCTTGGCCAGCAGGCATCGGGGGATCCCAGCCGTGCCGGGCATGTCGTACGGTACGCCCAAGGCGATATCGATGTCGTCGATCCTGTGGATGTTGCCCTGCCACGGGCCAAGGCGGTCAGGCCAGCCAGCAGTGCAGTCTACTGGGCGGTGACTTGGTGTGTGGGCTGGGCTGCTGGGGGATTGGGGGGGAGGGGGGGAATCTGCTCGTTGGGGCTCGAACCACGGCAGGTCCTGTCGTCGAGCGTAGTATTGCAGCGGTTCTTTGACGTTGTTTGCCTGCAGCAGCATGGAGACGGCCGGCGGCGGCGGGGGGCTTGATTGGACGCCACCGCTGCCCGGCTGCTTCACGGTGATGAAATATTGACAAGCCGGCCCATGCAGGAAGCTGTCGCGTCCTGCGGCGGCTGGTGGCAGACGCGCGGGCACCAGCACAGCCTGCCTGCTTCCCGCCGGTGGGACCCAGGCAGGCCCTCTCTGGGGAGACCGGTCTCACTCACCTTTTTTCCCCAGCTTGCGAGGCCGGCAGGCGAGACGAAGGCATTGCCAGATCATCGTGCAGTGATCACACGCGCCTACAGTGCTGGATACCCGAGGGGGAGGAGAAGGGGGGGGGAGGAGAAGGGGGGGGGGGTTGGCCTCTGAGGGCGAGACACGACCAACCCGAGCACCCCCGCGCACAGAGGTGAGGAGTCGTACGTACGTAAGGCCGCTCGGCACACCGCATGATGTGATGCAGCGTTGGCATCCGTCCGTCTTTTGTTCTGGCGAGGACGAGGACGAATAGGGTTGCGTGGCTGGCTACCGTAGGTACATACGCGCCTACGGGAAGGCAGACACGCAGGATGGACGCGAGCATGCACGAGCGGGCAGCCGAGACCAAGTAGTCAAGCAGACCAGGCAGGCAGGCAGGCAGGCAGGCAGGCAGGCAGGCAGGCAAGAGGCAAGCAAGACCAGGCAAGGGAGGGAGGAGGAGGGGACTCTGCCAGCCACCGCTCGGTATGCACTGAGAGGCGCTCTGCTCTGCTCTGCTGTGCTCTGCTCTGCTGTGCTCTGCTCTGCTGTGCTCTGCTCTGCATGCCAGCTCCAGCTCCTCCAGCTCCTCCTCCTCCTCCTCCTTCTCCTCCTCCTCCTCGTCGTCGTCACCCTCCTCCCTTCTTCTTCCTCCCAGGGCAACCGCCGTCTGCCGAGAGCAGCACACGTCCTGTCCTGTCCCGTCCTGTCCCGTCCCGTCAGGCTGTCCTCCTGATTGCTCCGGGCTGCAGAGGGGTCTCATCCGGGACGCTCCCAGCATCGTTCCGTTCTACGCGCCGACGACCAGACATTCCCCAGCACATGCACCATGTCAGCGTGCTACTGTACGCCCCAACGGACAGCAGCGCACCTGCGCAAGGCCTTCGCTCCCGTCCCCGTCCTCTGGTGCGTTACAGAAATAGTGGCCGGGGGCGGCAAGAAGTTGACAAGGTGGTGGTGGTGGTGGTGGTAGTGGTGGTATGGTGTCCACAGTTCTTGCCAGCGACAGGCTGCCAGGGCCCTCAAACACCACTGCAAGGGAGACCGCTGGAGGGACGCCATGTGTCTGTTCTATGTCGCCTCATATCTCCCCTGGAGATCCTCGGCGCCCGTGTGAAGTTAGATAGATACTAGGTGGTGACTGCGTGTCGACCACGCCACACCGAGACTCCCTCCTGGCCACGACCGGGAACCACAGCCCATCGACCCGGGTCGGCCTCGAACTCTCGATCTCTCGATCTCCCGACATCACCTGCAGGGAAAGAGGAAAAGAAAGGAAAAAAAAGAGGGGGGGGGGGGCCAGGCGCCAGGGCCGGCTCCCTACCCCAGAGTCACCCATCCATCCAGGCCTGGGCCCAATACATGGTGGTTTCTGCCCACCACACACCGGCTCTACAATTTCCCCCCTCCGCCCCCAGGTGCGCGCGCGTCGTTCTAGATCTGGAAACGCGTGCGTCACAGGTAGACCAGTCCTACCATACATGCATGCTCGCGGGCGATGGGGGCTTTGCTGGTTGGGCTTGACGGGCTGTCTCCATACTGCTACGACGTCGGAGCCCAAAGGGACCTCAGGTCCTCCCCCCCCCCCCCCTTCCTCACCTCGCAGGGTCACACCCAGCGACCGAGTCCGGCTGCGAGGTCGATCGGTGCTTCCGAAGCAGGGCAAACATGCAGCAGCAGCCCGCCTCTCTGCTGACCCCCCCCCCCCCAAGCTTACTATGGCGACAGCGGGCATCAGGATCCGGCACGAGAGCCCGTCTACTATCCCCGACTTGCAGGGCGGTGGTCAGCAAGGAGCAACACCGGGGCTCACTCACTCACTCACTCACTCACTCACCCACTCACTCACCCACTCACTCACCCACTCACTCACCCACTCACTCACTCACTCACCCACTCACTCACTCACCCACTCACTCACTCACTCACTCGCCCACTCACTCACTCACTCACCCACTCACTCACTCCACAGTCTTCCCCCCTCCCCATCCACACTCCCCACAATCAGAGCCTCCCCCCTCTCCCCGAACAAGGACGTGTCCAGAGCTCATAGGCACGCACGCTAGATCAACCTCCACAGGATTCCGGCAAAAAGCCGAAAAGACACCGCACTCGATGTCACCTACTCCGCGTCGTCCCGTTCCGAAATCTCATGTGACTTTGGGACCGCGGGCTGGGAACGACGCCATATCCCAAAAACACATAAACCCTGTAGATAGGTCGGGTTGGGAGGAGGGGGGGGGGGGTTGAACAGATGGTCAAGAACCAAACCGCTTAGCGCCCCCCTATAAAAACAAAACAAAATAAAATAAAATAAAATAGAAAAAGGCCCTGTAGAGGGAGGAGGGATTTACGGGGCCCCTCCTCGCCTGCGCCCGCCGGTCGTCACATTGCTGCCCCGTATAAGCATGTCTATGGAGCAAAGCACATGCGGTGATACCCACCCACTGATACAGAAGCAAAAAGGAAAAAAAATAAAAAAAAATAAAAAATTTAATCAATTAAAACCATTAAAAAAAAAAGGAAGGAAGGAAGAAAAGAAAAAGCCCAATTACACATCATGCCGCAAGGAAAGGGATATGCCCGGGAATCGACAACTGGCCGGGGCACCCACGGGTATATTCCGTCCAGCCCGTTCTTGCAGGCCGGATCGCCAGCAAGCATGCGACCTCCCGAGAGACGATGTCACTACACCACCCACCACCACCACCACAGCCACCACCAACCGCCTTTCGAGACTGCAGGTGGGAATACTCTACTGCGTGTAGACAGAAGGCCTGAGGGTGGCTTCCGCTTCCCGCCGTCGTGCAGATGTGAAGTTCCTCCCGTCCCCCTGCCGCCCAGAACTCGGGCCACCACCGCTGTGTACCATCCATCCCCAAGTGGTATCAACCTAATGGATGTACCTGCAACCCTACCCTCCTCCCCGCCTCCCCCTCCCCCTCCCAAAACGACGCAGGGACCGTACAGCAATTCGTTTTTCTCGTCCCCTCCCTCCCTCCCTCCCTCCCCCCCTCCTGCACGCGACCGCTTCTGGACCGCGTTGCCGCTCAGCTCTTCCCCCTTCCTCCCCCCCCCCACCCGTACTGCGAATTAGATTGCTGCTCTGTGCGGTCGACCAGCTCTCCAGGGCTCCACTTCTGCCAAATCGCCCTCTTGACGGGAAGGGGAGGGAGAGGAAGAAGGAGGAGGAAGGGGGAGGGAGAAGGAAGAAGGAAGAAGGAGGAGGAGGAGGAGGAGGAGGAGGAGGAGGAGGAGGAAAAAGGCTGCTTACCCCCGCCCCAATCACAGGCGGGCTGGGGCGAGAAGGCCACAGGCACGCGGCCATCCCATCATCCATCACCGGGATGGACCCGAGACAGGCCTTGCCCTCTTGGCCCTTCTGGAACCCAAATCCTGATCAGGACTAAACTCTCGGGAGGCGGCAGCATCGCATGGGGTATCGAGGGCTGGATATTGGGCCTCTCTTCCCCCCCTCCCTTGTCACCTTGGACGGCCCGTGAGGCTTTCGGTGTGGTAACACAAAATACGTTCAAAACCTCGCATTTTCTTATTAATTGTCTCTGTGACGCCATCCACATTTCCCCCCCCCCCCCCGCCCCTTCTCCTCCCACATCCCAGCCCAGCCCAGCCCCATGGATGATGATAATGATGATGATGATGATGATGATGATGCCCTAGTATGCAGCCAGCCCAACCCGGCCCGACCAGATATGCACACCCCACCACCACCACCTACCTCTTTCCCCCTCCCCCCAAAAGAAACCTCCAGTATCAAAAACTGCCCGTAGGGTACTACTTAATTAAAGTAGACACCTCATCAAATCTATCGTCCGACTGCAGAACGCCCCCAGCGGCTGTGGGCGAGGGGGACATCCGACAAGGCAAGGCTCCTCCCCCCCCCCCCTTCCCCGATCGAACCATACATCGCCCCGTGTGGCGCCCACTCGGCCCTTGTCTATCTCATTTGTAGAAAGGGGAAGCGAAGAAGAAGTAATCTCGGCCAGCTACCTGACCTGCCCTGCCCACCACCACCACCACCACCACCACCATAGCAAAGGCCAAGGACGATGAGGGAGAAGAAAAGAAGGGAAAGAAAAGAAGAGGAGAACAGATACATGGCGCGCGCACACACAAGCTGTCCAGCCTGCTTGGAAACAGGTAGCAACAACAACAACAAAGGTAGTGAAGCATCATTCTGCCGTGAGGCACCGCTCTTCTCTTTTTTTCCCCCCCCGGCTCAACCCGTATTCAATTTAATTTTTTTTTTCTTTTTCCTTTTCGTTTCAAGTAGCTGCGCACCAGAGGTCCCCCCCCCCTCCCCCGCCTCCGTAAGTGACATGGTGCGAAGTACACACACAAAAGACATAAAACACACAATTCACCTACACCTAGACCATGCAGGGGAGCCGGGGACATCATTAGGTACAGACTCAAAAAGAACCAATTACTATGCGGGGGGGGGGGCCTCATCCCGAGGCAAAACCCCGCTGACAAAGTATTTTTTTTTTTTCGTCGCCAAACGCACGCGGGGGTGACCGTAACATCGAACGTACCAAGGGGGTAACCTTAACATCAAAACGCACGAGGGGGTGACCTGAACATACATCCAACGCCTGCCAGCCCCATGTCGAGTTTCCGGCGTATTTGCTTCTGCCAGCTGAAAGCGTCCTCCGCGCCCTTGTCTCTGATTTGTCTCATCTGGCAACTCCGCAGGTAGATGCCCTCCACACCCTCGGGGACGTCCGAAGTCCACCTCAAACCGTCGATCGACCAAACAGACTCGATAGGTGGGGGGTATCAAAGAAAGGTGGTCCGAGAAGAAAAAGGAAATCAACGCGTTTCGTCAGTTGTCTGTCGATAAGAATCGGGTGGGCGGGCCAAGTCTGTCGCCGAGTAGGGATAGCCTCCGTAGGCTTCAAGCAGCCCGGGTCCGCGCGAGAGCATCGTGATCGTTTTGAAAAAAAAGCCAAAGGAAAATTAAGAAAAAAAAGACGAAAAGGGGGTCGCTGTGCTTCTAAGGCGCCAGCGCCGCCCGGATAGTCGCAAACAAAGGTTGAACTTCCCCCGTGCGATGGCCACACACAAGCAGTTGTGACCGAGTCGAACAATCTCATGGCCACCTCCGAGGGTCACGGAGGGCCGCTGCACCATTGACTCCTCGCTCACCGTACCAAACGCCCCCCCCCCCCCGCGCTCTGCCCATCCGCCCTGGGCTGCTGCCACCCCCACGGAGGTCCACCTAAGTCCGTCGATTCAGCCGGCCAAGCATGGTCTGATCGATGTCGTGGCTAGAATCAGCACCGGTGGAGGGACGCGGTGGTGGATTCTGATCCATCAGCGCGGTCAGACTCATCGGGCCATTCCCTCCCTGCTGGGGTGAGCTGGGGCTGTCGCGACGCGGGGTGCCAGTCCGATCGCCCGTAGCGTACTCGTACTGACCTTGTGGAGGTGTGCCGCCCTGGGCCGGGGATGCAGGCGAGCGCCGGCGAGGATCGGGCTCGCCGTACGGGTTGGGTGGGGGCAGGCGCGAGGTGTGATCTTCCTCGTGGAGCCGTCGTCTGCCGTTGCCATCATCGGGAGGCGGAGGGTAGAAGCCCGCCCGAGGGGAGTGGCCAGCGTGGCCAGAGTACCCCTCGGGCTGTTGCTGCTGCTGCGGTGGCGGCGGATAGTGCTGCCCGCCTCCGTGTCCGGACGGCCCACCCGCAACTGCGCCCTGTGGCAGCGGCTGACCGAAGGCGCCGTACAGAGGCGTGCCTGGGGGCACACCGCCGGGCACAGCTGACACGGGGACGAAGGCCGTGGTCGACGAGGAACTAACAGGCTGGAAGACGCACTTGTTTCCGGTCTTTCTGCAGTTGGAACAGATCCCATCCGAGGTTCCATACCCGCTGCAGCGGATCTGCGGCTCGGAGGGTTAGCGCACGAGCTGCCAGCGGGTCGGGGCGGGCTGCTGTACTGACCTTTCGTCTGCGGCAATAGCTGCAAGCTATGGAGGTCCTCTGGCGCGGGGCGGCCTGCGAAGAGGCAGTAGAGCCCGCGCGGCCGTAGTCAGGGCCGTACCCGCCGTAGGGTGGACCAGAGGCTGGTCGGTACGTGTAGTTGTACTGCTCAGCCTGCGGCGGCTGCGGCTGCGGCTGCGGCTGCGGCGGCGGCGGCGGCGGCGGCGGCGGCGGCGCTTGTTGTGGGTAGGGACCCCCACGCGCGTCGTAGTAGCCCCCCCTGTGCTGCTCACCACTGTACCTGTGGTCGGGGGGGAGCTGGACAGGAGGTAGCTGATAGCCCGGCGGATGAGAGCCGTAGCCGTTTGCACCGGTGGGAGACACCGAGTAGTTGCCAGGCGCCCTCGTGTCTGGAGGGTTGGGATAGCGACTACCATAGGTCTGGAGGCCGTCCTGGATAGGTGGGAGGGTCACACTCGAAGGCAGGGGCAGGTAGTGGGAGTGGGTTGTCCGCTGCTGGCGATCATCCTCCTCACCAGGAGGAGGCGGATAGGCAGATTCCTGTGGGTGATCGTACGAGTGACCACCCCTGTGGCCGTTCTGACCAGACATGTTGGAGCCTGTTGTGGGTTGTGTGCCCGGCGACGGCGACGACCTCGAGCTCCTTCTCGGTCGCCCAGAGGGGCTTCGGCTTGATCAGAGGTGTGGTGGGCGGACAGATAAGAAAACCCAGGTCAGGACTGGTCGCACCGGCCCCTGTCCAGATGGGAAGGTGGGTTGGTGTGAGGTGCAACGGCAGACCTGTCGTCCGTGGCTGTGGTTGCGATTGGGTGGGTGGTTGTGTGTGGGAAGGGGAGAGGGGGGGAGAGAGAGAGAGGGGAGAGAGAAGAGAGAAGAGAGAAGAGTGAGAGAGAGAGAGGGGGGGAGAGAGAAGGGGGAGAGAGGGAGAAGGTGAGTGATAAAAGGTTGGTGAAATGTTGAAGTTGCCAGAGGGGAAGGCGGCGGCGCGGAAATCCCAGAGTCGTGGGTGCAGGTGCCTCGACTAAGTATGTGGGGAACCTTTTTTTTTTTTTCCACAGGCACAACCTTGGGTCTTAATACTCCAGCGGGTGCGGTGCGGTGCGGTGCGGTGCGGTGCGGTGCGTTGCGCTGCAGCAGGGCAAGCGTGGTGGTGCTGGTGTGGTCCAGCTGTGGCCCCAGTGTGGTCCCCCCCCCAGTGTGGTCCCCCCCCAGTGCGGTGCAGTGCGATCCAGCCCCGGCCCAGTCCAGCCCACTCGTTTCCCTGTTCGCCGGGTGCTACTGTGGTACCAGGTCACCCACTACAAGGCGGGACAGCCCGACGGCCGTGGATTCAGATTACACGTCAGTCTTCGCCCCTTTGGTCTGGTGCGTGACTTCTGTGCCGTCTCTTAGGCTCGAGATAGCTCTGGTCCCAACCACCGACGGGGTATGGTACGCTCCCCTGGGTTGCAGGAGGGGGGAACGCAAAAAAGAAAGTGCAGCGCGCGGCAGACCACAGGCGGGACGACCCTTCTGGTATGTGCTGTTCTTCTGGGTCTCGCTCAGCCCGGCCCGTCAGGCCTGTCAAATTCCAGGATCCCACTAAACCGCCCGGGGTTGTTTTGTTGCGCTTGCGGTGGCTATTGCTGTTTGTTTGCGACCGCAAGTCGCACCCCACGGCGCCACTGCCGCGCCCAACAGGAATGTCAGCGTCCAGCCCTTTAGAAGACGTGTCGTGTCTTGTCTGCACCGCCAGCACGACAGACACGAGATGAGCACAGGTAGGCGGGTAGGTGGCCGAGAGGAGGAGGGGGGGGGGGATGGTTGAGAGGAGGTTGCCGCGTCTAATTGGACTGCATGCGAGCGCGATGGACAGCAGGCCCGGGCAGGTCCCACCTCAGCAAGATGGGCAGGGTGGGTGATGGGGGCGTAAACCCAAGCTCGCAGTGGATGGACAGGACGTGCAGGTGATGCGTTGGCGAGATGATACATTCTCTGCAGGCCTGGTCCCGACAGGAGCATGGCGGCCATGACGAGGAGACAGGATGTGACTGACGTACCTTTCTAGAATTGGATGGGAAGGGGGGGGGGGAACGCGCCGGCTGCGGGTGGGGTCGAGGACCGACAGCAGATCAAGGGCGGGCGGAGAAGGAGAGAGACAGAGAGGGGGGGGGGGGATGGAGAGACAGAGAGAGGGCAGAGAGGGCGAGGGAGAGGGCGAGGGAGAGAGAGGACAGGACGTATGTCGAAGATGGGCAGCGAGCCCCCGTTGCCAGTGGTGGACGGATGAGTCGGGTCCCCTTAGGGCACTCGGGGCTTGACTCGATGCCTCCTTAGTGCCGTCCGCAATGGAAATAATGATGGACCGCACCCAGACCGACGGACACGGCACGATACGAGACGACGAGTCTGCCAGCTCAGGCAGGTCGGGGGGGAGGTGAAGCTGACGAGATGTGATGGAGAGAAAAAAAAGGTCAGGGCAAAGGCCGTCCCCGGGGGGGGCTATGTAAGTAAAGTAAGGTCAAGGTTATTAACCTCAGCAGTTTGGGACCGAGGGGAGACGAGAGAGAGAGAGACCCGCCCTGGCTGGGTCCGGCTCGCTTCGCATTCTTGGTCTCTGTCAATGCTGCCAAGATCCAGGTCGGGACTCCAGGAGGTGGGTGGGGAAGACTGGTGGGAGAGCGAGAGGGACCCCCCCAGAGACAGAGAATGCACGACTGACAGGTTGCGGTTGTTGGGCGCCCACCACACCTGTGGAGGGGAGGGGAGGGGAGGGGGGGGGTAAGACTAATGCTGCCGTGCCGCTGCTGGGAGAGGGGTCCCATGTGCCCAGGCGCCCTGTCCCGCCCCATGTCTGCTGCGGGACCCACCGTCCAAGCTGCAGCTGCGGGTAGGGCAGGC
Source organism: Endothia cerciana (assembly GCA_026119935.1). Taxonomy (NCBI): domain Eukaryota; kingdom Fungi; phylum Ascomycota; class Sordariomycetes; order Diaporthales; family Cryphonectriaceae; genus Endothia; species Endothia cerciana. The sequence goes on from JALRMH010000058.1 coordinate 49,198, forward strand.
CAGGCCAGGGAGAGGTACGTACTCGGTCCCCGTCACAGTGCTGGGGTACCTCGACCGTCCGGTACTGTCTACAGTACCTCCCGCAGAGGTACCACCCCCCCCCATGTCGCCCCTACGTGGCGTCCATGTACCTCCCTCCCACACGCCCGTATAGTCCAGGCCACCTTGCCTATATTCACTTATGTACGTACCGTACCTCCGTACACGTCGTGTGCAGGCAAGGAGTGGCCGGAATTGCGATGGGCGTCAGATGACCACTCAAAAGTAGAAGGATCTGGCAAATGAGTCCTCTCATACAGGGAGGGGGAGGAAGAGAGAGGGAGAGAGAGGGAGAGAGAGGGAGAGAGAGGGAGAGAGAGGGGGGGGGGGAGGGAGAGAGAGAGTCGAGTTATAGCTACGACCGTCTGAGGCTGCACCTGGCGGGGGGAGGGGGCCACTGCCCAACTGCGAGTGCCTGAGCTGTCATGAGCACCGAAACAAGGCCGGCAGGCAAGAGCCGCCTGGCGGCGCGCCTGCGCGTGTGGAATGGGATTGTGTCGGATACTTGTGTGTTTTGGATATCGTGGTGGTTGCTGGTGCTGGTTCGGCCACATGTCCCCAGAGGCCACACCATGATTAAGGTTTGGGTACCTGGCTCGGATCTTCCCTTGTCGCGGGAAGTTCCAGTGGTCCCCTTCTGTCGGCCATGCTTCGCCGTTTTCATTCCAGACATGCGAGAGCGAAAAGCGAGGCAAGGGCAAGGGGCCACCTCCCGCTTGCAGAGTATCATTGGCTGCTTTCAGATGTGTTGCAGCTTGATGAACGGTGACGATCTTCCGCGTGCGGGCAAAACGCAAACAAGGCCCTGGTCAGGCGCCTTTCTGGAGTCGGGACCTCAGGGATCGCGAGGGGGGAGGCGCTAAGGTCCAGCGCCGGGCCCCAGCTAACCCAGCAACAGCCCCCATCTCCTTGGTGCGGGATGGAGGTGCAGCAGCCGCGGCCCTCTGGTATGGTGTCATCATTCTTGATCCGGGAGACCACTGCTTGTACGTACCATATTACTGTGGCACAGCCCCATAGCGCGAGGCATTGGGTGGCCGTTTTGGGATTTGGGGGGGGGGGGGGTACGTCACAAAGTAAGCGAGGGTAGCGGGTGATGTCGAGTCGAGTGCGCTGGTCAGCCAGGGCTGCAGGCGGCGCCGTCCTTCCCCCAGGACGGAACCATAACCGTCGTTAGGGAGTCATCCCGGGCTAGTGTCTGCGTTCGTTGGATCGGGCGGTGCCATTCGATGGTGAAACAGATAACACAAACTCGCAAGAAGGTTGGCGGCGAGCAGGACGGAAGCGTAGCGACCTGCCGCGTCCTAGCGTTGCCTCCCTGGCCTGTACGGAACCAGACGCTCGGGCCCAATATCGTGTTTGTCTTGCTCGGATCACTTGGCGCCCAGGGTGCATGACTTTGCCCATTCGAAAGCACCCTACCGGCCTCACCCGGTTCTGGATGAGGCCTGCCCCAAGTGTGACCGCGGGAGCTGGTGGCTGACGGCCAGCTTTTAAGAGCATTCCTCTCTTGCAGAGGAGAGTTGGGCCGGCCAGCCAGCCAGCCAGCCAGCCAGCCAGCCAGCCGCATCCCCGACGGCTGCTGACCTCGGTATGCTCGAGGAATGGCGGAGGCGCTCAACGTGTCTGTCTGCTGCCTGCTCGCTGGCTCATCCCTACCGGATACTTCGTACCCTGCAGCGAGATCACCATGAATAATACTGTTGGTGTGCGGTGTTTGGGTCACCAGGTCTTTGGGTGCCCCCGCGGCAGAGTTTGTGATTGGTGAGGCTCCCTGGAGCAGGTGCTGACGGTGGGGAGATGATGCCCGCACTGACCAAGGCTAACGTTCGTCGAATCCCAACGCCGTGGGCCCTATTCAACAGGTCGCATTGCAGGCCGCAGCATCGAAGGATTTAGTTTGGACCCCGTCTGCCCTGCGATGGAAGGATCTGGCTAGCAGCTCACATGGCCGATTATATCAGAGCAAGCAGCCGGTATGCTATTCTCGAATCTAGTGCCAAAGCAAGGCCTGCCCCCAGAGCGATGCGCCCTTATTAGAGTGGGCACGGGGCCGAGGATGGAGATAAGCACAGACTGCATGGTGAGGGTATAGCTGAACATTCATATCGGCAGGTGCCAATCCTGCCCTTCAGATGCCCTTCGGGCAGGTGGACGGTGTTTTTTTTTTTTTTTTTTCTTTCTCCCTCGTATATGCCGGAGATGTCAAGGCAATCTGCCTCTCCAGGTCTTTCGGACGAGGACGAAAAGACCGAGTCCCCGAATGGAGCAACTCGACTCGGAAGCGCTTACCGTGCCTAATATATTGGACGGCGGCAGCAGGACAACAGTCCGTGGTGTGTTGCAAGAATGGTAGGATGGCGATGAGTTACGGTGTGCTTCCAGAGAGTATCCTTGCAACATCTGACCTCCTCCCGGGCACTCCCCCCTCGCTGCCACTGTGACTTTGCAGGTCCCACTGATGAGCGACACAGCCCCCCTCTTCGACCGCGCCAAATTCGGCAACCCGTGAGTGCCTCGACTGGTCCCGCGTGGTGGAGGACGAGCTGGTTGGCCGACTGGTCCCGCACATGCAGCCCGCCTCAGAGGGTGATGATTTGTGTACCAGGATCTCCCGCTCGGTGCTGGTCTCTCCTGAGGGCCAAAAAGGCCACCACAGAAGCGAGTGGTACACCGGGGAAATGGGGGGGGGGGATGGCTCGGGGACCAAAACACCATCATCATCCTGGGTCCCATCGGATCGAGATCGGTAGACAGAGGCCGTCCAGAAGTCGCGTCTTCGGCAGGGATCCCGAGGTCCTTGATCGCGGGGCTGCGACGTTGAGGCCCTGGGTCGGGTTGGCCATCTGCCCTGCGCGAAGGTCCAGAGGCACCGAGTAGCCTTTGCTGGCTCTCGACACGGGGCCGCCGGTTATTTGTTCATAGCAGGCCGTGGGATAAGAGGCTGGGGGGGCCAGGCCTGATTTTTGAGGTCTCGGCAGGTCGTCCAACAGCAGGTCTCTGGTCGGGCGCCGGCAAGGTCGGCATCCCTCCCAGACCTCGAACCCCCGACCGGCTCGGCTGGCGTAGAAGAAGGTGGAGGCCGTGGCCTGAGAGGCACTACTATGGTGCATACATGTTGGGTTAGTACTGTATGTAGTACGGAGTACTATGGTAGAAGCCAGGCCGCGTGGGCTGCAGGGGTGTGCAATATCTGCACGATTTCGGGCGCGGACACTGCCGTGAACCGCTCTGTGTGATCAGCGGCAACAACGGGCATCGCCAGGGGTGCCAGGGACGGCATGCTGTGGCTTCAGACATCAGGTTCAGCTCCGTCACCCCTGTGACATCTGAAGGGCGCTGTTTTGGGGGGGGGGGTATTACTGGGCGTGTGCCCCGTCTCGGCGACGCCGGGTTGGCGCGCATAACTACCGACCCGTGGGAGACGGCCGTCCTCGGGTGGTTTTTTTTTTTTTGGTTTTTTTTTTTTTTTTTCATTCCAGCGCCGAAGGTGGCCATACTGTCTGTGGTGGGCCGATCCTAAGGAGATGGGGGAGCCGGAAGAGAGACGCAAGGACTGCTGCGTGGTTGTCAATATGGAGGCGGCAGGCCCCCCCTCCCCCCAACTCCTGCTGCTGCACTGCAGGTCAGCACAAGCCCAGCCAGCCTCAGTGGCTTAGGATGGGGGGCAGGTATCGCACGTAACACTTCCTGATGCTGCGAGGACGGCGTATACAGCCGTTTGGGGATGGACGGATGGTCGCCTCACAAGACGCGGTTGAGGGCGGCGATGGTGGTGGTGGTGGTGGTGGTGGTGGTGGCGGCGGCGGCGGCTTGGACGCTCCTCCCATCGTCGTCGTATCATCGTCGTCGTATCGTCCCGGGTGGCCTTGGAGGTGCATGTGGAAGAACAGCCAACCAACCACCAACCACTCTGGGCTGGAGCCCCAGGGAGGTGCATCGCCCAGGCCTGCCCACCCGAGACGAATATCAGAGACCGGCGTAGGGATTTGCGGACCGTACCTGCCCGAATTTATCGCTCCTGCCGTGTTATATTGGGGGCATGGTAGGAGGTTCAGGGAGGTCAGCTGCTGTCACCGCTGCCGCCTTCCCAGTCTGTCTGTTCCAGCATGGGGGGTACCGGATACCTGGCGCCGGGGTTGGGGCTTCTACCGGCACCACGCCTGGATGGGTCCTCGGCCGAGGTACCGTGGTACATACATCGTACCGTACGGTACAGTACCGTGCCCTCTTCCCCATCTCCTCCTCCACCCCGCTGAGGCCCTGCCCACCTGCATGCAGTCTTCCGACGACTCAACTTCGTCCACGATCCACGGCCTTGGCCTGCAGGTTGATGAGTCTCGAAATGGCCTGCTGTCCTCTGATGCAAGCCCGCAAAGCCCCGTAGGGGACGATCAGAACCCGCACCTGCCGAGCCATCCCGCCCCTCGCCGTCGCCCTCCCAACTTCGCTCGGCCTCAGAAATATCGTCCAGGGTTGCATCTCGAATCTCGCGTTCCGCAACTGAAGTCCTGGCGCCGCGCCGGACCTCCACCAAGTTTCCCTGCACAGGCCATCCAGGCTGCGCGCTGCGTCCCTCCAGACACCGTCCAACAGAGGGCGGCGTGCGGTAGCGCGGCAGTGCCCACGGGATACTATAGGTGACAACAGCCTGCTCGGTGCCATTTTCGTGACCGTGGGCGCCCTTCCCCCCCCCCCCCCACAAACTGGTGCTGACCAGACGACTACTGCGTACCAACGTCGCTGACCCGCCTGGGCAGGGCACGGCAGGGCACGGCAGGGCACGGCAGGGCAAGGGTGCTAGCTACCCCACGAGATACAGGTTTACCCGCGTCATTATAACCCAGCACAACGCTACGTCCGGCCTATCTGAGGCAGCAGTATGGACAGCCGAGAGCTTTGCCCATGTTGGACGGTTACGTGGACCGACTTGCTGCTGGCACACCCTCCCGCCCTCTCCAGACCATCCCCTCACGTCGTGGGTGCCACTCCGCAAGCCTGCCTCGCCGGGTACACAACAAGACACGTACAACAGCCACCATCCACCGGCAGCAATCCTCCTCCCCCATGCAGGCTGAGACGCACGGCATGCGGTTGAAGCTGCCCCAGCAGTACACAAACAGCCCTTCCTGGCCCACCCCCAACAGCAGCTGTCCAGAGGTGTCCGGCCTAGTGCAGAAGCGACGTCCATCCATCCATCCATCCATCCATCCATCCGGCTGTCCGTAGCAATCCCCTCTCTCTCTCTCTCTCTCTCGCTCTCGCTCTCTCTCGAGCAGAACGAAGGGTCTCGCTGACCCAGCCCTCCGGAAAAGTGCAAGCGGCAATGCAAGGGAGGAGGCGGTCGGGCGGGAAGCAGGATGCTATCCTTGCTCGGTGTGGAAGGCCTAGTCAACTCCAGACAGAAACACAAGGTGGCGGCCATGGACCAGGGTCCCCGAAGAACCCCCCATTTGCAGAAATCGTCGACTCCACCGTTCACGCGATCGTTACCCTTGCGTCCCCTGCTTAGCCCAACTGCGCCGCTCAGCCGATTCCAGAGACAGTGCAAATACAAAGTGCCTATCGGGGGGCCCTGCAGGCAGGTGGGCCCACCTCCCAGAGGACTACCCAGCAAGGGATTGGTGATCCTGTTTGGGGAGGCAGTGGCCAAGCTGAACAGGCATCGCACTGCCAGTGGCCTGGTGCGCTACGTTTTCGTCCATCTCGCTGTTTTGGTCCTCGTGCCGAACGCCCTGGTGCACGGCCAGACATGGTAGATGTATCCAGCGCCACGAAAACCTCGCGTGGGAATGACCGATCATCCGCACCAACCAGCGTGGCAGATCTCTATCGTCACAGGCATCGATCCCATCTGAGACCATTTGGTATCGTCAGGTCGTTCCCCGCCGTTCCTCGTTGCTCTTTTCGGTCTTCGCCTGCAGCATCTCCCAGGCACAAAGGTCACACGGAGCCGTGTACCAAGCGCCATTACGACCGTATTACCCGGACCGCAGGGGGTGGAGAGTTGGAACGATCCACGGCGTTATAGAGACAGAGCTTGTCTGCCTCTGCCTGCTGGTTCCAGCATCAGACGGTTGCTCTTGTCCCCGTCAAGTGCACCAGGACAACGGACTTTTTCTACACGCTCATGCCTCCCGGAGCAAGCTGAGCGCCATCACGCTGAATGCGGACGGGAGGGGGGTTGCGGGGGGGGGGTGGACCAGCAGCACCTTTCCCGCAACGACGTTCCCACGAACGGTTCAATCACGGCTACCGACCGTTGCCTAGGCAGTGTTGCTACCTAGTGTCACAGGTGTCACAGGTGGCGGTCTTTTGGCCGGCGAGCTTGCCATACAGTTCCACCACCCTCAGGGACGGCCGGGTCATGCCGCGTGGAAAGACCTGGTTGCGTCGCACGGCATACCGAAGCATAGCCCTTCCGGTCTTGGGGTTGAGATGAGGGCTGCATCGAGCCAAGTGCGGACCGCTAGGCGGGCCACTCCACTGCTCAGTAGACCGTACATCCAAGTTCATGCAGACTACTAAGGTCAGACGACAGGCCTGCTTAGCTTTACCGCTCTAGCGAGAAACAAGATTAGCTCGCTACGGTTTGACCCCATACACCACAGGCCGACCAACCCGCCGCGATGAGAGGCGGCGGGGTAGACCTGCAAATCCGAACCACTTCCCGCAAGTTCTCTTTCATATTCCTCTCGGAAATCTACCTCGAGCACTGGGAACACATTGAGCTTCAACGGCAAAGTTATGACACCAGTGCAGCGGGGTCGGTCCGGTGTGGATTCCACCGCATAGGCAGCGCTGTCGGGCACGGGAGACGATGACCAGCGGGTCCTCCTGGACAGGGAGCTATGGGTTCTCCTTCGTTAGCGCCACGGCACATCGAGTAGGGTGCTGTCGCGGTATCTCGTCCCACGGCGGCGGCTGTGCGATGACTTATTAACCCAGCATACACTTCCAATCGAAGCCAAAAGTTTAGGAGTCAGAGGGATGCACAGAACAGAGGACCTCGCGCAAGACCTGGTCCCGCGAAAGGCCATCTGCGTAATGATTTCGTTGAGGCTGCTTTCGTCATGGGTCTTCGGTCTGGGCTCTCGAGGTTTTTCTAGGAGGAATAGGCAGATGCCTACGGGCGGACAAGTCGTCTTCTCGGCCTTCCTTGCGGCGCATACCTCAAGGACAAGATACAACAATAAGGACAGCACAGGTGTGGCGATGGACAGGCCCAGGGTCGTTCCGAGAAGACACTACTGGCGCCACTGCAGCTTCAGCATCAGACCTACGACTGCTTCTGCGACGGCGGGGGGGGGGGGGGCAGGACCATCCAAGGTACTACAGAACCTTAAGAGACGAGGTTCTGTGCCATCCCTGGGGATAGCAATCGAGATCCCCCGGGCTTGTCCTGGAGCCACTCGGTCAGAACTAGGGGCAAGCTGGTGGACATGGAACGCCATGGAGAGCACCCCGCCGCGGCAGCTAGGGGCGACCCGAGTGCTGGCCGTGATCGAGTACGAGGAGCCTTGCCCGTACTGGACGGCAGCAGACGTGGCAGCCATCATCCCTCGGGCAGATGCTTTGGACGCCGTGAGGTGCTTTTGGCAAAGGGCCGACCATACAGCTTCCGGTCCAGCCCGGCGGACGATAGTCCCTGGCTGATAAACGATTTCAGAGGCGTGCCTCTGCCTACAGGCCGATTGACGACGCCGGGGAGGCCGCCATAATTCAGGATTGTCTGAGTTCCGTGGGGTTAAGATTGCGGCCCCGCTCCCAAGCGCTGACATGATTGAAAAGTGAGGAGGGAGCAATCTTCGGTGTGGCCTCTTGCTGCTGGATTCAATGGCACCTGCTCAGTCCGACGTCTCCTGTCGCTGGCCTCATCTGTCACTGCTGCCCAACGGTATCAGAAAAGCTGTGCGCCCACCAGCGGCAAACCGGTTTCTAACCCTGAAGAGTGCCAGGTCATGTGCTCACGCAACAAGACGTGGCTATCCCTTATTTCTTCCAAAAAAGCGACTTGTCACTTCTCCGGGCCCCGTTGTCCATGGTAAAGAGTGGAGACGACAAGTGGTGCTAGGGCATCCAGCCTCAGTGACGGCAATTTTTGGAACCGAGAGACGACCTTTTCAAGACGAAAGATGGTAGCTTCGCCGGCATGACCTGGAAAGCGTGGGGCTATGTCCACCTGGGCACATCGAACCCAGCCACCCGCGCTCTGTCCTTTACTTTCGCTACATGTTTGCTTCACATCTAATAACTCCATTTTCACATTCTGCGAGTTGGCCTGATCTACTCGAACATTTCATTTGGAGGAGCGTATACAGCCAAGGGATTCGTCCTGCACTTTGGTGCTGATGTCGGGCATGCCATCGCAGACTGGTCCTGGGAGGAGCACGTCGCCCGAGGAGCACTCTTGGTGGTGAGCTATGCTGACGGTGGCATGCGACGCCAGGAAAGCTGCCCGACTGGGCACGAGGACAGGAGCCAGCCGCCCTGCCCGCCCAGCGCCAGCCAACAGGATGGCAACAAAAGCAGAGCTGGTGGTCAGACACATGCAGCTGACCAAGGTCACTGACGAGACTTACTGGGCCGGAGGGGACCGCCCAGCTCAAGCATGGATCATCACGACAATCCGGCAGTCTTCCTGTACCACCGCCCTCCTTGTCACCGTCTGACTCCTCTCACGTCAGGGTCGCTGGTACAGGGGTAGTCGCCCTTACATACATCACGTGAACATCAGGGTATGCGCGGGGCCGCAGCTTCCCGCCCTTCCCGTTCCTGGCATGCTGGATCTGTGTTCCGGTTGGCAGTTGATGATGGGATCTCTCTCAGCTGTGAAGGGACAATCCATGATGTGAACGGGCTGGACGGGGATCGGGGCTGTAAGAGACACCGAGGCTGGGGGTGTCTGGAGATGGGAGCAGAGGCGGCACTACGACGTGGTACTCGTATTACAGTGCATCGACGCAAGTCGCGAGGCAAGCGAGGGGTCAACCTCAAGCCACATCCTGCTCCATGCTCGGCTATCGCCTAGGGACCTATACCTCGTCGCTAAACTCGGCTCCGTGCATGTTACGGCGTCATCATGCGACCACTCGCCTCTGCTATCACCGAAAGAAAAAAAAGAAAAAAGAAAAAGGAAAAAGAAAAAGAAAAAGAAAAAAAAAAGGGGGGGGGGGGAGGGGCGAGAGCTGCACCGCATACATCAGCCACGGCGTCCAACCTGCCATGTTGATGCTGATTGTCCTCGAGTGCTTCATCCACCACGCGCTGGTAGCATCTTTGTTACGGTATGAATTTGCGCCGAAAAAGGCGGTGGGCCGCCCGTGGGGTTACAGCAGGGTTTCGAAGGAACCTTCCCGTTTTCGTCCTTGGCCGGCGCGTTGCTGCAGGTCATTCATTAGGCAAGGTTGCACTGCACGAAAGTATCGACTACAAGCCTGGTGCGTACTGGCTGTGTGTCGCGATAAAAGTTCCTATTCGCACGGTGTGGTATGAGTCTCCCGCGACCCGCAGAACCCGGTCAGGTGAGGGCACGTCCACCACTTCATTTCAAACTCATCGGCTCCTTCGCGTCGGCGGATGTTCAAGCTAGGACTCTTGTGGTAGGAGAGATAGGCCGGGGGAGAACTGGGGGGCCCAGGGGATCCGTCACGGCGAGCACATCAGCACGGAATGCCATTCATGGTCCGGCGCCGGCGCTCGCCCTGCTGTCAGATCTTCCCGGCCTCGTCAATCTCACCTCCCGTCTATCCGCTTCTCGGGCCCAAACTGTTGGGTCGAAAGTTTCGCCGAGGCTTCCCGCTGTTCACGTGCGTTCGCAGACGACGAAGGCAAGTGGCAAACATGGGCAGATTTAGCCGAGACATGCATGCATCGTCCTACCCCGAGGCTGATTCCGCACAGAGGGCTCACACAAAGGCGCCATGTCTCGCCCGTCGAGAGGCTTCCTCCCGGCAAATGAGGTGTCACACCTCCAGTGCACTGTGGTAGTTCAGCGACAAGGCGGCCCAGGCTCAGAGCACCCGTGTTCATGTATGTCCCATCCGCTGACTTGCCCGATGAGGAAAACAGGCTTACTACCTTACGTCCTCATTACCAAAGCCTCCCCAAAATGTAGCTCACGTTACCCGTCATACTGTGGTACGGCATGTGCGCCGGGTTATCACCACAGCTCCGCGAGACGGGACGGATGGCACACACACACACACACACACACACAAAAGGCAGGCGGTGCGAGCCTCTCAGGGCAGGTTACACTATGTGTCTCGCATCTACCGTTTCAAGACCCCATCCATAATCGAGCAATCCACCTGGCCTGTCACGGTTGGTTGAATCAACACTCTACCGGCCTGCTGGGCTCATGGGGCCATTTATTGCATCGGCGACGTTGTGGGGAACTCGTGTGCGATTTTCGACGTGGGTCAGACGAACACGACGGCTTCAACCGTGTTTCCCACCCCAGCTGAGTAGCTGCTCATCCCACGCTCGAACCGACCTTCTGCCGACGTTCTAAATCTAAAGTTCCTGGGTTAGCCTCGGGAATATCCCTTAGATTGGGCTCGTGTGAAGCAGTGACCAGTACTATCCCCACCCACACTAGACATTGCCGCTCCGTCTTGACGGGCGCAATCAACGTAGTTACGGGAATCCTTCTTCATGTACGTCCTTTCCGTGGGAGCGATACAAGGCTGATCTGAGGACAGACTTGTCAGAAATCCTTCGACGTCAAGATCCACCAGCGCGTCTGAGACCCGTTTCTCGGGCCATATGGCGTTCTGTTCATCCCTGCCTATGCCGGGCGCTGACTCGGTGAAGACCACCTGAGTCTGATGAGAGACCTGTGTGGCTTCGGCGCTGACACTCGTTTCGGTGATGGGGTTATCTATAATGCCATGACATATCAGCGACGGCAAGCTGAAGACGAATGCGTGTCTTTCGACCTACGAACCGCTGACGAATTATACCTCTTGACGTCTCGATCCCGTTAGACCCCGGCGCGGTTCCCATCCTTGCCCTTCGCAGCAGAGACCTGGTGCGTAATCCAGTTTCCCATCGCGGCATATAGCCCTGCCGTCCTGCTACACTAATTGCGCCCCGTCAGGTCCTACACAACTGGTTCTGTACGGAGTACATGCTTATACATGTGTACAAGAGTGAAGGCACTACGCCTCTAGGGGGAGGATGCCGAAGCCTAGGGTATCAACCCGGTAGCGTACGACATGCCGCTCCCTTGCCTCCAGATCATGCAGAATCAGCTATACGCGCCATCCAACGCAATCTCAGCCCGAAGTACGGGTCAGGTTTTAGGTGCCTAAGGGCCCTGTGAGCGCCGAAGAACCACGGCACGACATGTCTGCTGTGCCACGGAGAGCCGTACCTCCATACACGACAAACCGGCGGTGAGGACCCGGTTAGGTGGTGAGTCTGGAGAAAACAGGATTCGCCTGCTTGCTTGACAGACACCGTCCGCGGAACCGGCCCACTCGCTTCTGCCAGCAGGGCCAAGATCCGTATGAGCTGCGAGGACAAGCAAGTGGCAGGTGACACAGCCGACGGCTACTATCCAGAGGATTCAGAGACAGATGCGCCTCGCTGTCTCACGGATCCGCATCCAATTCGGCCGTGGGCGTGCAACATGGCCATCCAAGAGACGGGACAAAAAGCATCATCGCCTGTACTCGTCTGTGTGCGCCTTCGCACTAGGGACACGCCGCGACCCCAAACATTGGCAACCCACATTCCACCGATGTTACACGAGGCCCGTGTTAACTTATTTCTTATTGCGTATAATTAAGGCCACCATAACACTATGGCGCTAAAATGTGATATCTGATCAAGACCAGAGACTGGTCGCAACACCCGCATCATTGTCCACCTCTGGGCCTCTTCCCGCCGAGGGAGGGCGAGTTTGCGATCTATCGATTTCCGACCCCTCGCAGCTGTTACGTGGGCGTTACCACCATCATCGCCAAAGGGCGACCTGCACAGGCGGGATCTGTTTCGTCGCCACGGAGGACTGAGCACGACCCCCTTGTCTCCGGAGACAAGTCATCGCCAGGCAACGACATGCCAGTCCTCACCTCTGGGGGGTTGCAAGGTCCGCCTAGCTCGAATCCTTCCGGCCCCGAGCTGGAGGGTGTGGCTTGCTCTACTTAGGTTCTGCAGTTAGGCACGTATAATCTTTCACAATATCGACAAGGCTCCACCTTTTCGGGAGCAGCCCGCAGTTGGCGTCGACCGTTGTTTGGCACCGGGCGCTTGTCTGCTGCAGATCAGCCCGCCATTGGGCAACCGTGGCGTTTCATGACGATAATCCATCTCGCTTGTCGCCGTCCAGGCTGGACCTCTGGAACCACAGGGCGACAAGCGAGGAAGGATCGGGGGACGCGCAGGGTGTTGAGAGGCCGGGGCCGAGACGAAGGAGCTGGCCTCGTGATAAATCCTAAAGGAGCCCGTGTCTATGTGCATGCACATTTCTTCCATGCATGGTTGGGGCCAGGGCGGGAGGATCGGAAGCTTCCAAAAGATCCAACGAGGGAGGGAAGAGCCAAAGTTCAGAGCTTTGCCTACTACGCTCGGTATGGGCCCTGTAGCCTCCCGCCGGGTTGCCAGCCTGCCACAGGCCCGCGGCCGTACGACGCGCATCGGTCCGCGATCACAAGGAGAGGGACCCACACTGCCGACCTACCTACATGACAGTAAGCGGCTAGAGCCCTGTGCCAGCTCGTGGAGCAGCCTCCAGCGGGGATCGTCGAGGGGAGGGGGGGGGGAGGATGCTTCCAAGCTTCTCTCTCTGCACTTGCCCCTGCTAGGCCCTTGTCGGAGACCCTTTCTCCTAGGTTGTGCTCGTGTATGTCTGTCGTCCCTGGCTGGGTTCATTCCGACACTGTGCATGCCGTTCACGCATCCTCGTGTGTGTGCTCGCCCGTTTTCCTCACCCCCCCCCCCTTACCACCACCTATCGATGTCACCGCTCTTCCTACACTTGCACGCCCAAGCCCGCCTTGCCAGTGAGCGCGTGCCTTCTTTTGGGGGCGGAAAGGCTGCCCAACAAGCCTCCAATCAGGCCAGCTGCTCAGGACGGCGGCCGCCTTGGTCGACCTCCCGATTCGGTATCATCTCTCAGATTCTAATCGGGGATTCCTGTACTACCACCACCACCACCACCACCACCAAGTAGGTGTCACTTATCCCTTTGCCTCCTTCAAGGCTCCTGCATACGCAGCTGTTATGCACGGGGCCCTGCCTTCCTAAGGGCTAGGGGGTCCGTGCAATATCAGTTCACGCCGAGGCGTGAGTTTCCGTCCAAGCCTGGGCCTACCCAGTTGGGAAGTGGTGATGTTGTGAGGGAGGCGTGATCGCGAGGCTCCAGCACTCGCACAATTCTCAGGGACGGGTCCACCATGAAGGCTCCTTGCCCGCTCGGGCACTTTTCCACCAGTGGAATATTCAAACCTCCAGAGCTTGCACATGTATGACTCTCGCGAAAAGTCTCCGAGGGCGTCGCCTGAAGAGCTCGCAAAGTCTCCGGGCGGGTTCCTTATCATGGCTTCAGCCTCTGTGTGTGTGTCTTTTGTGCGAGGACTGTTTCTGGGCAGCTCGACCACGTCATAGCCTTGGAATTTCGTGTCGACAAGCCAAAAGAAAAAGAAAAAAACTGATTGTTAATTTGGAAAGTGCGGGCAGCTTGGACGGCAGCAGTGACGTCTGAAGAGGAAAAAGACCAAACCGCGCGAACATGGAGGACAAGACTGATCTGAACCGGGCTTATTTCGAGTGAGTCGCCCATTTAATCTTTCCTGCGTGCTGGACTGAGACGGGAATGTCTTGTCCCGTGCTGTGCTGAAGCTGATGTGCAACCCCCCCCCCCCCTTCCCAGCGACGAGGCTGCCAACTACGATGCGAAGCACGAGAAGGCCGCCGCGGAGATCGCAAGGCGCATCGAGGCCCGGCGAGGCTTCATCGGCGTCGAGTGGATCGAGGACGACGGCTCCCACGACGGGGGAGACGAGGCTGGTGCGGGGCCTGGGCGCGCAGTGAGGGTACTTGACTATGCCTGCGGCACGGGCGCTATGTCCAAAGTCAGCCTTTCCCTTGATCCTCTCCCTTCCCTCCCAACCAAACCAAACCAAAAAAAAAAAGAAAAAAAAAAAAAAAAGAGCAGACCCGCGACTGTAGCCACGGACACGCCGACTGACGTGAACTGCTGGGGACAGGCCTTCGCGCCATATGCTACCCACTGTATAGGCATCGATCTCTCGCAGAAGATGGTCGATGTTTACAATACCCGAGCTAGCAATCAGGTGAGTTCGCCCAAAGACCGCGTGTGTGTCAAAAGCCAGCGCTTTCCCACCGGCTGACGTCCGTTCTCCTCCGAAAGGGACTGGCCAAGGATGAGATGTTTGCATATCACGGCAACCTTTGTATCCCCGACGACGAGGACCCAGAAGCCTTCAGGGACCCAGTGTTCTTCGACTTCGACATGGCCATCGTCGGGCTCGGCTTTCACCACTTCGACGACCCCCAACTCGCGGCAGGGCGCCTCGTCGCCCGCCTGAAACCCGGCGGCGTCCTGGTGGTCGTCGACTTCCTCCCGCACGAGCCGTATGGAGACCATGGCGGTGATCACCACCACCACCACCACCACCGCGGGGATGGACATGGAGACGGCGAGAGCTGTACGGTGGGGGAGGCGGTGCGCACGGTGACGCACCACGGGTTCAAGGAGGAGCACATCAAGGAGATCTTTGTCAACGCAGGGGCGGGGACCGATTTTGCCATTGACATAATGGGAGAGGTGTCTATGGGATCGAAACTTGGCAAGAGGGGCCTGTTCATGGCTCGGGGAACCAAGGCATGATGATATCGGGGCGCGTGGGATCCCCAGGGTCCTCCGTCGTACCGTTGCCCAACCTAACTCCCGCCGGGAAGCAAGTGGGAGAGAGAAAGTGACCAACGTCCGCGATGAATCCCAATAGGACCGACCGTTGCTTTGCTATCATGACTTTGGAAGTGCTGACTGGCCCTCACCTCAGAGTGAACTACGATATAATGGCAAGGGACGCTATAGTGCGCCACTGGGCATCCCTCCCGGCGCACAGGACATTACGTGCGAAACAATGCAGGGCGTGAGTCATCATCTCGGAGCACCACCATTCGCCCTATTATATGAGGTCTGCCTTAGGTAGAAGGGGTTACCATATTACAAAAGAAAGGGGGGGTGCCGCGCCAGACTTTAAGGGGGGTTGCTTGGAGGACCATCCCGACGGGTACTTTTGTGCGGCCTTTTGACAACAACTCCGTTGATTGATTTCCCGTGCCGGTGCGTTGGGACACCATGTGCCCCCTCCCCTCCCCTCCCCTCCCCTCCCCTTCGGACGATGGACGCCGGCGTCACCACCATGCAAACATATCTATCTCGCCGGTACTTCTGGGGCACCGCCGTGCTACCTAGCTAGCCATCCACCGGTCTAGCCAAAGGCGTAGGAGGGGGGCGAGGGGCATTGCGTCCTAGCAAAAGCGAAATGGATCGGTCCGATAGCAGATCAAGATCTACCGGAGCAGGGCCAGTGCGGGAAGGCCTGGAGGATATTGGGGAGGACGAGGGCGAGGATGATGACGGTAACGGTTAGCAGGTAGGTTTCCTTGGCTACTCCCGGGCCACCACAGCGCTCCTGACCGCACAGTCCTTCCCGCACACGGTGGCGGAGTACCCGGCGGAGAAGGGGCTGGCTACTATATCTCTACCAGCAGAGTTGGGCTAGTCCGCTGGCCGGGCCACGGCGGTACCTCGCCCCCCCCCCCCCCCCCTCCGGCGTAGCATCCGCACGTAAGAGGATCGTCCCCGCGTCACCCATCTCTCTGTTATCCTGTAAACACCCCCCGCCCCCCCCCCCCAGCCTGGGAGGCCTAGGACTATGTGTGTGTGTGTGTGTGTATGCTTGCTAGGCCTGCGGGGCCCCTGTGGGCCGGTATGTGCCGAGGAGTCGCGATCGAGATGGGTGACTCCCGAGGTCGGCACCGTAGAAGGGGGAGTGGGGTGGGTGAGTGTGGAAGCTAAGGCCGAACAGTTGTTGGTCCGGGTCGAGGGGGCCGAGCTGAGCTGGGCTGGTCGCGAGATTAGAATGTACACTGATGTGGCTCGGGAGGGGAGGGCGATGTGTGCGGTCGAGGTCTGGGCAGCCCTGAAAACCAGCCCGCCCTCTTGACATTATCTCCCGCTTGCGGCACCACCTCGAAAGTGCTTTCTGCGGCCGTTTGGACCCCGCGGATGGGAGGAGGAGGGCGTAGAAGGGAATACGTCCGGAGGCCAGCTAGGAAAGCAGGTGGTTAGATGTATGCGGGTTTGAGATGAGCACTGAGGCCTGAGTCGGGGGGAGGGGGGGTGGCGCCCCCTTCAGGAGACGCACCTAGTTAGTGTCTTGATGAGAGGCAGAGAGGCAGAGAGACTGCAGTGTGCAACAGGCGTTCCCCGGGAAATGAGGACTGCGTAGGCATCCTCCCGTCCCCCCGTCCTCGCACGATGAGAGGAGGGAGCCCACGCCTCTTAGGGGCCATATTCCACTCCGGGGAGGCCCCGGCCAAACTTGCTCCCTGACTCTGGCCGGCCTCCCTCCCATCGGGATGCCGTTCAGGGTTCTGTCTGCTGAGTGAGACAGACGGTGGGCGCCCTCTCCAAATGCCCTCTCCCCACCCCTACCTGCGTAGTGTGTGCGGGATCGATGGGTCCAGCATGGACAAGGCGTCTTCGTCCGGGTGGTGTAATTTCACCCCCTGGACAAGGGCAGTTCCGTGGCATCGAGTCCCGCGGGCTCCCGGCGGGTGTGCGGTTCAGGGGGCTTTGGGGGATGGGGGATGGGGGAGGGGACCGACCTCATACAGCCTCTGTAGGTGATCCTATTCTGAACGCCTCCTTTACGCCGTCGCCGTCGGGAAGACCACTCGGGCCGCCAGAAGGGGGGGGAGGGGGAGAGCGAGGGCCAACAACCAGACCTGGAATATATATAAGACAACATGCCAGTCTGGGAACAGAATGAATGCCTGCATGCTGCTCAGGTACTTTTCTTGCAGCCCGTCAGTTACTATAGTTGGTGTTTTCTCCCCGCCCGCCTTGACCCTGTGCTTTTGCCGAAGGGAGGGCTGTTGTTTCTCCCTGGGAGCCTTGGGCGGGCTCCCTCCCTCCCTCCCTTCCCGGGACAGACAGTCCCTTGTTCGCCCGGTCCAACCTGAAGGGGACGCTGCCGGGTTCTGGAGCTGTCTAACTGCTATCATGCCCGCCGGAACATGCAGTCAGGACGATGACCAGGAGCAGGGAAAGCCCCGCAGCCCATCCCTAGGTGACCACTCGAGGCTCCAGATGGCCCCATCGCCGGACAGCGACCCCAAGCGTCGGCAGACCGTCCTTCTCTCCCAGCGCCAACAAAGAGCCCCCCCTCGAAGACCCGCTGATTATCCGCGGCAGCAATCGAGCCCCCCCCCCCCTCCCTCCAAAGGTCTGTACAGCGACAACCCGGCGACTCATGGCCCGTGGCCGCGGTGATGTTGCTCCTCCGTCGCCTCTCTCGCCGCCGACCCCGTCCAGAATATTACCGCCCACCTCCGCTGGGCTCAGACGGGGACGTTCCCATGGTATGGGAAGCCCTGATAGACTGTTCCCCCGGGGGCGGGAGCCAGAACGCGACTTGCAACCGTCTGGAAGACCTGCTTGCAGCAGCGGAAGGAGGGAGGGCGGACCGTCGCGACGGCGCGGCAGAGAGAACTCGTGGAGGACGCGTATCAATCTCTGGGACGGGACTGGGGACGCCCGGCTGCCCCGACGAGAGCATCCCAGTAACGGGGTGGCACGGGCGGACACAGGGGAGATAATTACAGGCACATGTTACAGAGCTCGGAGAGAAGATGCCTCGAGACAGACAGGACGTGGACGGGGCGAAGGCCACCGTCCAACCGCCTGACCCGGCTGGTAGGGTTCGGGAGAGACAATCTGTCTTGTTAACTTATGGCAGAACTCCACCTGTTTCCCTTTCGTGCTCGGAGGAGGACGTGCGCAGCCCGCCCATAGACTTGATCAGGCCAGACCATAAGTATACATCGTAGGCCGGTGTCACCGGACGAGTCATCAAGACTTGTTCGTGCGGCAACGGGCACAATACCGGAACCCGATGGCCGGACGGTCCGTCCTTGCTCACCTAGCCGATGCGGCGATGTAGACTCTTGCCAGGCGCCTGGAATATTACCTCGTAATGTGAGTAGCGGGCAGCCCGGGCAAAGCCCTGATGTATTTGGGCCGGTGCCGTTGGCCGGCGGAAGACATGGCGTTGTGCTTGGTTACATGAAGTACGACGAAAGACCCGATGCGGATTCATGTGCCCGGATCGTCAAGAGGTGGAGGGTCAGGCTCGGTGCAGGCTTGCCCTGGAATGTGAGGTTGGGGGACACGAATTATCACCAGGCGCTTGTCTCCCTCTTTGGACCATGCGCCCCCGCCCCCTCCCCCCCCCCCCCCACAAAGAAAGAAGCTTCCCTCCCCTCACGGTACGGCCTCCCATGCCCTTCTCTTCAACCTCACTTGTGGAGGCGAGACCGCGCTGGCGGCCTGTCGTGGGCGCTCCCTGATCGGGGCAGCGCACCCCGTTTTTGTAACCTCCACCTGATCGTTCCTCTGTTTCCCTCTTGGCCTTGATCATCTTTTGTCGAGACGATACTCCCCGGCGACCATGTCTCCGGGAGCGCCCGCGCCCGCGCCGTGTTGGTCGGTAGGTATCGGTATCGCCTCGAAGGCGGGAGAAGGGGGGCGAGTCTGGAGGAGAGGGCGTGCACGGCATCGGCTCTGCACATTGCGCCTTGGGTCTAGAGCGGTCTCAGCTCAGAAGCACCATCACCGGGGTCTTCCGGACAGCCTCCTCTTACTTCTGCCCGGCCCGGCGGCGCCGAGGTCGAGGTGTCTTGTAGCTCTTCCCCCGAGGCATGCGGCGCTGCTGGCTCGTGGGTCGTGTGTGTCTTCCGTGGACCCTGCGGTGCTGGGAGGAAGGGTTTCCTGACGAGGGGCCGCCGAAGGGGGGGACTCGCGGGAGATGTAAGATGGAGGACGGGCCCCCAGCGATCCGCTAGCTGCCTCGGGCTCAGGAGGCGCGGGGCGCGCGATGGGCTTGGTGGCTCGCGGCGGATGCGTTGGGGGGGGGGGGGCACTATCTCCCCAGGGCTGCCGCGGTTCGTCGAGGCACGGCTGGCGGCGCACCGCGAGCAGCTCGTGGAACTTATGGATGGCGTCGTCGCGGTCGTGCAGGTCTCATATAAACGCATCGTGACTGAGGGCCTCGGGGCCTCCTCGGATGGGTGGGCCATGGAAGCACTGTTGTACTGCGTGCGCGTAAGAGGCGAGCCGAAGAGAAAAAGGTCAGGGGCACGGCGAACCTGTATCGAAGCCTACCACCACCACCACCACCACCACGACGACGCATGTTGGAGGTCAAGGCTGGGAGGGGGTTTCCGGCCTGTCCCAGCCCAGCCTGGTGCAAAATGGGCCGTCGTAAATGCTGACGGTGATCATGGCTGATGATGACAGTAACGGGCAGTTCTTATTAGTGCCAGTCGCGGAGGCCTGGTCCTCGCGCGCGCTGCCTTCGCGGGTCATGCAGCCCGTGCCGCTGCGAGACGGCTGGCGATTGGACCGCCCTGCCGCGCACCGCGCGGGACGGTCATACAGGTCCGACATAGGTCCTCAACCTCGGTGGACAGACGACGACGACGACGACAACTGCTGGCCGGCTGGAAAATGGCGAATGTGGGCACCCGAGGGCCATGAACACCCCCCCCCCCCTCCTCTCTCTCCAGAGCACGGGGGAGGGTTAAGGCCGGCCCCCTCCCCCCATCACTTCACCTGTTCTCCTCTCCAGACAGAGGTTTTCATATTCGGCCTTGCCACGGCCCCGGCAGAGGCGCCACCCAGGCCCTGTTCTTCCGCCTAGTTTTTGGAGCCCGGCCTTCCGGACTCTGTATCATGGCTAGAGTCTGGCTCCCGGTACCCGGCAGTAGACTTCCGACCGCAAAAATGGAGTTGGTGTATGCGTCTTCGTTCAGGGCGCTGCGCCAAGAGGCGCCGTCTCCATTTCTCCGTCCACCCTCGACGGCTCGACGGCGGCCGGAGTCCATGCGGATGGGTCTTGCTATATCGCAAGACGCGCGCGCCCGATGGCGTACGAGGTAATCAACCGTCCCAGGCCCATGATCAGGGGGGCGAGGCAGGAAGCCCGCCTCTTCCTTCGTGATACTGGCAGCGACAGACCGATGCTGACTAGCGAATTGCGTCTCTTAAGGTTTCCCCATCCATATACCTCAATAGGGAGGCCAGCGGCGGACCGATATAGATCCTGCCCTCGCGGTCCGAGGTTTATTGCGCCGGGGGAACCCGGAGGACGATATGTTGGAGAGACACACCGCTGGTACAACTCGAGGTTCTTGTCGCGTCAGCACCGCGCGAGCGGAGAGCCCGTCGTATAGGGCACTGGTCCCAAGAGGCGGATCGGAGGGCCGGATGGAGGTTCAAAGAGACGGAGGGACGACCCGTCCTTGGCTGTGTCACGACCAGCCGACACTACTGCCACTGCTGCGCAACCCCATCCTCCATTAACACTCCCTCTCACTGGGGGCCAGGCCGCGTGTCTCGTGGCACATCATGTTGTGCCAAGCCGTTCATTGTATGCTTCTCCCCACGGCCTCCATGTGCGGCCTGGGTCTTCTGTTCTGCAGAGCATCAAGGTGCGGTGGCCCTGCACAGGAACGAAAGCGGGTGTACTCTCGATACTTACCATCTGCTGCAAGCACCGTCCCGCGCGGCATAGAGCATGCCCTTATCACCCCCACAGTCCTCGTATACTACTGCATGACGATATCAAGACGGGTAATATTTTCTTTCGGCCGCGCCCCCAGGCCAGTGGCGCATTGTTGGCCGGCTTTGGCGTGGGCAGCACTGCAGACGAAACCACGCACGGCGGCGGCGGTCCCTGGCATGTACCTGGCCCCCCGGAACAGCCTGACGGTTCCACCTGCGCGGCTAACCGGGGTGACTGGTTCCTTATGGGTCTTGCGGTAGACCTCTTGCTGCCAGAGACGTATCAAGCATGGGCCATCGCAGTAATATATCAGCAGCACTGCCAGGTCGGAACACATCGCGAGGCAGTATGGCGGACCGGCCAGAGACCCTGAAAGAAACACCAGCAATCCCCCACCACGATGATCAGAAATTAGGGGTGGATCACGCCAGTCGATGGTAGAGGGTCCCGTGGTCATGGTGTGTGTGTGTGTGTGTGTGGTGGAGGTGTCAAGGTCCGGGCAGGTTCTGCTAGCACATGGACCCTCGGCTTGCCTTCACACCGCCATCCCATCTCGCCCGACAGGCAGTACCCGACCACACCGAGGAAGTGAGAGTCCTCGTCGGAGCGGTCAGGACCCGACAGGTCTCCCAACGTGCCTGTCTGGAGAGCTCATGAAGGAGGAGGTTGGCTGGCAACGCAAACAGGCCTGCCCGCCCGCCCTACAGGAGGGATTTCCTCCTCGACAGCGGCGGGACACCGCAGCCCTGGCTGGCTATACCATTCACCAGGAGGGCGGCGGCGAGCACCAGACATGCCCCTGGCAGGGTGGAAGCGACGGCGCCCTCTTGGGACACCCCACCAGGGTCGAGTCCGCCGAGCTCTCACCACAGGCCTCGCGGCCCAAGCTTGCATCCGATGTTGGGCCTAAGGTGCGAGAAGACCAGGAGAGAACATCATTCACATTGCCAGGGAGCAACCCGGACCGACTTCGTCGGCCCAAGAACACCGAATAAGATTCCCCTCCCGAGGCATAACCTCGAACGGGAGCGGGGTCGAACGGCCGAGGGCAAGAGGAAGGGTACGAGTCTACACGATGCCCGCTGTACCCGCGATGCCCGGTGCCTGGGAGCTCGCAACGGCGCCTGGCGACAAGACAGCAACGGCGAGGATTGGGGAAGGGTGGGTGGGAGGGGGGGGGGGGAAGGCGTGTGAAGTCCAACCATCATCGGTTGCGCAACCCGGAGCAGAACACTTTTTCAGAGACGTCTCCATCTCCGAGGGTCACACGTCTATATCTCCGCTATGTGTCGCGGGCCCCTACCAAGCGGGATGTCGACCCCGAGAGACCAAAGGAAGGACCTGGTGGCCGCGGTGACCAGAACCTTCCGGAGGGGATGTCGATGGCCGCCCGGAATGCTCTGCTTGGGTTGGAGATCTTAGGCAACAGTGGTCCATCACATCGCCGGGGGGGGGGGGCTGATCGGTGCACACCTAAAGACAAAAGACAGGAAGGGGGGGGGGGGGGCGGGGAGTCAGATGTGCTCCGGTATGTCTACGTTGTGGGCACCACGAAGGCAGTTCCCAGCCCGAGCAAGCCCCTGAAGTGTTGCCGGCACTATAGCGTCTACCAGATGGTTCGGTACGCAGGCGGCCAAGGCCGTGCTCGCAACACGCGCGTACCGAAAGGAGCTGGGAAGGGGCAAAAGACTGCACGGGATGTGTCTGGATGGACAGACCCAGACGGAGTACTGCCCAGCCCTGCCTCCTGCTCCCAGCCTGACAAGCGCCAGGGAGACGGCGACGCCAGCAGCTTGTCGGGCCCGAGGGGCAGCCAGCCCACGGCGCCGCTGTCCTTGCACCGCTGAAGTCGACGCACACCTGCAGAGATTCGACCTGAAGGGGCTGTTAGCCTGCTAGCCCGCACTGCGTCGGTCGACCTTGGCGGACCATGTCCTGGGACCCTACCGGCTAGTACAGGTTTTTGGTGGTTGTTTTTTTTTTCTTTCCCCGCCCGCGCATCACAAAAATATATGCTGCCCCGTACATATGCAGAGAATTGCTGTCCGCGAGACTACACTCACGTCCTCGAGGACGGGGCTCGAGATTGTTCGGCATGGGCGAGTGGCGTGGCCCGGCACTGCGGACACTGCCTCAGGCCGGGCTCGCGCTACCTGGCCGGGCTTTAAGACCGTGGCCCCATATGCAGGTCCCCCGGGATTCTCACACCTGCGAACTGGATGCGGCCTCCACCAAGAATCTAACCATTTTTAAAAAAAGAAAAAAACTATATGAGAAACTAAGAAGGAATCACTCCCCCGCCTGGGATCGAACCAGGAATCTCCCGATTAACAGTCGGACGCCTTAGCCAATTAGGCCACGGAGGATTTTACATATTAGCTGCGCTTTTCTGAATAGTATATAACTGTCTCATGATTTAGTACTACTAATTACGTAATCTCAGCACGTGTAAGTTAACGTTATACCTAAGTCGATAGATAGGGTTGAGTGTAAATGGGTAGCGTTAGTCATATTAGTCACAAGTCTATAAGATACTGTCCACGTAGTATTCACTTCCCTTGATACGGAGCATGATCTCCATCCCTAGGGATGTTCTGCCCTTCGACGATTTCGACTTGATGGTCCACACAACCATGCTTCCTGATAGCTATGATTCATCTTGTTAGTGTTATTTTTTTTCTCCCTCCTTTTTTTTTCCCTTCCTTTTCCTTTCCTTTCCTTTCTTGGCAAAGATTCTTATTTTCTGCACACGGAAATCCTGCACCCTCGGAATGTTTTGTATGAATCAAGATCCTCAGATCCTCAAACATTCAACTCGGCCGCCTTCGCCCCCTTGATAGCCGCCTGGTAAGGCTCAAGCTTCTTCTCAAGCTTGCCACCCGGCCCGCAGAACTTGTCAACAATCTGCGCGCTGCGGCCAACGTACAGCTCCGGCCTCATCATGTTGTCAAGATCAGGCCAGATCGGCCTGAAGAATTCCGTGTTCCTGATCCTCTCAACGAGGTCGTTCGGCCGACCCTCGATCTGGACTTGGTGTGACGCCTCGAAGGAAAGGACTCGGATCTGCTCATGAGCACTGGACTCGTTAGTAACCCCTCCGTCTTGAGAGGGGCAGCACTTACTCCTGTCTGGACACGCCCATCGCCGTCAGCCTCATGATGATGTTCTCTGTGATCATGAAGGGCAGCTCTGCCATGATATTAGAGTGAATTTTACGGGGGAACACCACAAGTCCCCCCGTCACATTCTGTAGGGTAATGGCGATAGCGTCCGCGAGAAGGAACATCTCGGGCACATCTATCCTTCGCTATATGGAGGTTAGCCTGGCAGAACATGGAAGATGATAAGAGAATTTGCCAGCTGTAGGGGGGCCGCAGGCGGGCCTGGGGCTGCAACATTGGGACATGGAGCTTCCACCATTGGATAACACACCGCATGGCAGAGAACAGAGGGTTGCTTACGCATGCGGAGTCGTCCAACGACCTCTCCAGCCACTGGGCCGAGTGAGTATTGTTGTAGGTAGCCGCCTTTCCCTGCAGCACCCGCGCGAGGCTGGCGATTCGTTCACACCGCATAGGATTTTGTTTGTAAGCCTAAAGGTTGTTAACATGCGCCAAGTTTGAGAAAACATTGTGATCGGGACACGACGAGGGCATAGAGATCAAATGCACAGACAAAAGGTGTAGAGTTGGCCGGTTACCCGCCGGTGGTCGGCTCATCAACCTTCGGCACTCAGGCCATGAAAATCCACAGCTTTCCATCAGGGCTCCCTGTGACGTTCGTTTGAGACGAGAGTCGAGGGACAGGTGGTGGGGTTGATGTAAACAGGGGTGGGGGTGGGCGGAGGAGGACAAAAGACAGAACAAGACTGACCATAGCGCTGCTGCCAATTTGCCCAACCTCTCTAGGCTCTCCCACTTCCTTCATGAACGCGAGGTGCCTCAAATCAGAGGCGATCTTGGTTACGGTAGGCCCCAGGCCAGTAACAGCGTTTGCCACGAGACAATCAACCTTCCTCGAGCTGCAACGGCGTGAGCCTCTGCCACGTCTGCATGGGATAAGGGTTTGCGTTCCGAAGACTTACTATGTCTGCGTTGAGATCTGGCAGGATGTTAGATAGCGTTACGATAGTAGTGGAGACGTATATAGACTCACGTCGTAGCATTCATCGAAGCCAGCCTTTTGACAGAGGAGCTCATTGAGCTGATCACACCTCGCGTGGTCGCCACCAAAGCTGCGGAGATCAGGACCGGTGGCTCATCAGTTCCTCGCATTGACCGGGACTCACATCTCGAGAAAGCTTGCTTGCGTACCCGTGGTACCCTGCGCGCCGCGGAACCGGAGCTCGGCTCGTGCCCGTTCCAACTCGACCAGATCCATCATCAGGTCCTGTGCCCACCCCGCCGCTGAAATGAGATCAGCACGATACGCAAGATGTACCTGGTTGCCAGGACTGACCTCGCTTGCCGACAGTGCTGATCTGAGCAGGTTGGAGGTGTGTGAAGGACAGGGTTGGCTCGGACTTCCACTGGAGGGCAAAGGCCTGGAGGTTGTGCAGCACCTTGGCAACCTTGGGGATCAGGAGATCGAGGGCACCCCTCATGAGGATCAGCTCCGTATTGTCGGTGACGTAGCAGCTCGTTGCGCCGTAGTGGATGATGCCAGCGGCAGCAGGGGCAACTTGGCCGAAGGCATGGACGTGCTGGGTTGGATTATCAGCACATGAGGCAGGCAGCCTGACTTATTTCTTGATACTTCTTACAGCCATGACATCCTACATACTCGTTAGCCTCTCCGTGTTGACTGATCCCGACAGTGACGCTTACATGCCGACGCTTCTTCTCCTCGACACGGGCAGTCTCGAAGTCTTCGTCCGTCACCGTGAGGTGCGCCCTCATCTGCTCCAGGGCCTCATCGGTGATGGTGTCGACCCCAAGCTCCTTCTCGCCCTGGGCGAGGTAGAGCCACAGCTTGCGCCAGGTCGAGTGCCGAGATCGCTGGCTAAAGAGGTTGGACATCTCCGGGCTGCAATAGCGGCCCGTCAAGGATGTCTGGTAGGTATCGTACTGCAAGGCCATTTTTCGGACAATATCACCGTGATGCGCACAGGAATCCAGTATTTGGTGATGGTGGGGTAGGGCGATAACTCGACCAAAAAAAATCCCTTGAGGCTGAAGCTTAAGCACGGGAGTCATGTGATTAATTACACTACCCCACCAGGGTGGGTCTAGCTTTGGGCCCGCCTGCCGCCTGTATTTATTGAGATGCGGGTTGTTCACCAGCAGGTCCACCGGGCATCCAGCACCCGGACTACTGGTGTGTATCTGCTATGGCTGTGCATCAATATATAAACTGCATTTTTAAGCAGCAAGAAGAAAAATACCCTAGGTAGGTGGTGTTGTAGTGGGGGTGGTGACATGGCTTGTCAGGTGTGGTGGGCCTGTGTGAGGTACCCCCCCCCCCACCAACTATAAGAGGACCTCTAGGCTTCATTTTTAGACCTAGACCTAGTAATCAACCTCTCTTCTCTTCTCCATTATCTACTCAGATCTAATACGCTGCTGAGTTGCCAATTTTCCTAGCCCTTGGGCCTCTGTTGTGTCTTCTTCTCTAGACCGGCACACTAGGGCTGTCTGAGCCCTCTGACACCTGGATTTGGGTCATCACATTGCGCAGCTACGCCCGAGATCTGGTTCAGTGGCATAACATATGATGCTGGGTTCCCATTGGATATTTCTGGCAACCCCCAATATGAAAGCCATTCGCCTCGTCTGTGGTAAGCAGAAGGGGGTATGGTAAAGTAGCAGAATGGCCAAATGAAGGCGGCCAACGCTATGAGCAGCTGCTCTATGCACCGAGGCCATCACCATCAATATCTGGGCCCAAACGGGCGGTTGATAGCCTTTCCCCTTCTATCCAACCAACCCAGCAACAACAAATTGATATGACATTCTAATCCCCAGTACACTCCCACATTGTCCTCCTCCCCTTCATATCTTCATCATTGCAGTCTATATGCGGCTCTTTGGCGTTCCCAATAAAAGTCGATATCAGCAATCATGGCGTTTGGTCCCTGCTGGACTCGTCCGAATGTTGATTTTATGCCTCGAGATATCGACAGAAATAAGCCTCAGATACAGAGGGAAAGGTCAGAAACCGGGTCCTTGACCATTGGAGACTTTCTATCAGAGTTTCTGTCTTTCTTCTTTTTTTTCTTCTTTTCCCTCCCGATTTTCTTGTTGTTCAGAGAGATGCGCATGAGCTCTGTAGGTCCCCGGTCTCTTCGAGGGGAGGAGTGCCAGGGGATCGTTAGGCACGAGTAGTTGTGACCCCCGGCGCACTCGGCAGCGACGTGCCCAGCGCAGCGAGCGTCATACTATGTACTCGACAAAGATGTCAGCCTGGACGAGCCCGGACGGCGGGGAGGTCGGGCTCGATCATCCACCGGGTCTGGTACGTATGTACTATGTATGTATGGTAGTACCCGAGGTACTATCATACATAGTACTCTGTACCGCGACGTACACCTGCTCTCTCGACTGGCATCCGTGCCCCAAGCCGTTAGCTTTCTTGGCCTGCAGTGCCAACGTAGGCAACGCGCGCCGGCAGCGGCAGCGGCAGTATCAGTCGTCGTCAACCAAGGGGAGGACGTAACATACTGAGTAGTAGTTCTAGTAGTTACAGGCAGGCCGTCGACATCCCCTGACGCTGCTGCAGCTAGCCCTGGCTCCTGGCCGCAACCCCCGTATACCCCCACTGCAACATACAGTAGCACTATAGTACGTACGCACCCGCGCTGTGGGGGGTGCCAACAACAAAAAACACATGGGCCTGGGGCACCCGAGCCCGATGATACCCTACTCCACCAGACCCCCCTCCGCCCAGAGAGCAGGCCAAGGCCACTACCCTCCCTGCCCACGCCCCGCCCTTGCAACCGTGCCGCCGGCCAAGATCTGACAGCACAACCTCCGCTCTCATTCCTACCTACTCGAAGGGGCCTTAGCCACCGCGCTCTCAGTACCCACCCACCCCTGGCCATAACTACCCACCGCTGAGTTATACAACGTGCCATACCCCAGGCGGGACCCGCCAAGGCGACGATGGACCTCTCCCGCCACAAGAGCCGCAACTTCCAGATGATGCTGCCCGCCGAGCCGGTCCGCCCGCTCGAGATCACCGTGGCCAGCGAGAACACCGACTTGGCCAGGCCGAAGTGGCGCAAGCTCGCCGACCGGGTCCGCACGTCCTGGGCCCTGGGCGGCCAGCGCGTGAGGGTCTACCCGCTCCTGCGGGCGCTCCCCATCTCCCCCAGGGACGAGGGCCCGGTCCACGCCGCGACCCGGCTGGCCTACGACATCTCGTCCACCCACCGCGAGGCGGGGCCCGGCCTGCGCGAGCTCCTGCCCGGCACCCTCTGCTCCGTCCTGCTGACCTCGGGCCGCGCCTCGGTGGGCACGGTCGACTCGATCCTGACCATGGTCATCAGGAGCATCGAGGCGAAATACCTGGACCGCGTGAGGAAGGGCGCCAAGTTCGCCAACGAGATCATCGCCAGCTGGGCTAAGGACGGACCCGGCGATGCGGTCCAGCGCCTGGACCGGGCCACCCAGGCCGTCCTCCAAGGTTGGCACCCTCTCTCTCTCTCTCTCTCTCTCTCTCTCTCTCTTTCTCTCTTATAATAACTGACCAAACCAACCCCCCTCCCCCCCCCAAGCCCGCCTGAGCCTCTCGCAGTATGTGGTCCTCTACGGCTACTCCGCAAGGGTTAGGCCGCAGATGCGGACCCAGGCCCTGCCCCCGGGACCCCCGCCCAACGGGCCCCCGCTGCTCATCCCGTGCCTCATCGAGCACATGACTGACAATGTCCTGAGGTGAGTGTTGTTGTTGTTCCCCCTCCCCCCCCCCTTCCCATCCCCCCTACATTTCCAGATCCACAGGGAGGAAAGGAGGGGGGCCAAGGCTGGTGCTCTGTCGGCTGACGAGCCGCCTTCCAGCGTCCGCCTGGTGTGCGAGTGCCTGGGCTACAGCGCGGGGCTGACCAATGCCATGGCCGCCCTCCCTACATATAACGAAATCTATGTCAGGTTCTAGGGCATGACCGCGGCGCAGGTCAGATTGATGGTCGATGTAGGTCAGGTTGATGTCTACGCAGGTCGGAGTAATGGTTCACGCAGGTCGTGTTGATACCTACGCAGGTTGCTCGGGATCTTTACGGAGGCGAGGTACGCCGGAAAAATTGTTCATAACAGACACCACACCTTTCTTTACCTATCATGAGTCCGTCCGGCTTAGCTGCACGTGTCGTGTGTCCTGGAGACTGTCCCCTCGTAGAAAGCCCGCCCCCGCCGCCGCCGCCGCCGCCCTTGAGCGCTCGAGATCTCCGAGGTGGCCCTTACGGAGCAGCTGCCGTGACCTGCCAGAACCGCCCGCGGCGGGCGGGCGATGTCCCGTAGGCACTGAGCTCTCATGCCCCGGAGCTCCTTTGCAACCCGTGCGTGACCTCGCCCCCCCGCCCCCCCCCCCCCCCACAGAAAAAGGGGGCGGGGCGGTGCTTGCATTGTTGGCTGGGCTGCCATGCCGGCTGGCGGCCCTCGGACCACAAAACCCGTCGACAGGTCTACAACTCTTAGGGATTTATTTTCCCACCTCGCTACCACGGCTATCTGCAGAAATGTTATAGGCAGCTTTGGTGGCAGGGTGGGAAAAATTTCATCCCTGGGAGATCAGGAGAAAAGGGTGCGGAAGGGTGACTCGTGACGTTGATAGGCGTGCCCCCGTAGCCGGCCACCACGACTTCTCCGGGGCGTCTCGGCAGCCGGACGCGTCGGGGCGAGACGGGCCTGGATGCTCCCATCCCACCCCTCCTTTCTGCGGTGCGGCGTGTCTATGTATGCCGATTTACATATGGGATCCTCTCCCCTCTACTCCGCCGTGTCCTACGGTGATACCGCCGCCAGCCCCTGGAGGCTGCTCCCCGCTCCCAAGTCTCGACTGGAAAACAGGGTATGTCTCGGTCATCTGGCTGGAGCCCTGTGAGTGCACCGGCTTCCTTTCCTCCACGGCGGCTGCCCGGTCTGGTACGTAGCTCGGTGGCATATCTGACAGCCCGCAAGACGACCGAACGCAGTCTTCCTCGGTACTTTGTGGTCGTGGCGTCGGGCGAGCTGCGTGAGGGAACGTGCCTGTTATCGATACTGACGGGGCAGGCTGCTCCCTGGCTGGCACCAGAGCCATGTCGGGTCGCAGGCCTTTTTTGCTGAGAACCGGACTGACCTCCTCGGCCCATGCCAACCCCCCCCCGAAGGGCCAAGCCATCGGGATAAGACAGGATCACGTCGCCGGAAGGTCAGGACGGGGGTGGCTCTGGCTGGCACATGGCGCCCTGGTGTCCGCCAGGAACTGGATATCTTACCAAAACCAAAGTTTCTTGGGTCGCGTACGACGAGAACTTGATACATCTGAACGTATGTATATATCACGTCTTGGACTCGGCCTAGAGGCTCGACAATGTGCGTGGGACCGGTATGGACTCTAATGATTTCGTCTTATCTTCAGGACCTGGTATGCCCTTCTGCCAGGTGGGGAAGAGGGCCCAATACTTGCCTCAGGAGAGGAGATAAGCGCTCTGTCATGCCGGGTTTAAAGCCTCTGTGACCGGCCGGTTGTCCGTCTTGCCTCCATCAAGAGGTGCCCGGAGAGCCAGGGCCGAGCCCGTGTCATGAAGCTGCCAGGACTCCTCCGTCTCACCGAGCACAAAAAAAATAAAATAAAATAAAATAAAATAAAATCTCGAGTCATAATCCGCCACAGGCCATCAGCATCATCTCCGCGGTACAAAGCCACGGCGTTCCCGTCCGCGACTGGGTGAATTAGCAGAGCAAGGCAGGATGCGAGCGGGCCTTGGGTCCTACAATACCAATACTTCATAGTTGTGGCAGAGAGCTACGGGTGTAGGGGGCTTATGGCAGTGAGGGATCATCCTATCCTACTGCATACAGCCGTCTTCTGTGGCTTCCTCACTCTCCTCTCCCTCCATCCGTCCCCCTTTCTCCCTTTCTCTCCCTCTTTCTTTTCCCCTACTCTTTGAATGTTCTCTCTCTCTTTCTCTCTCTCTCTCTCTCTCTCTCTCTCTCTCTCTCTCTCTCTTCTTCTTCTTCTTCTTCTTCTTCTTCTTTCTTAGACACACCCCACGTGAATGGCCATCACCCTGATACATCTATATTGGTTGTCCCAATAGTCCTGCCGATCTTGGCGAGAAGCGTATTCACGAGCCCCGCTCCGTACGACGCGAGGCTCAGCCCAGCCCGTGCTGCATAATTATTGGGGCTGGCTCTCGTACGGCTTGCGTGGCCCCGGCCGCGACGCATCGGGAGGCTTGCCGTGGCCACCAGCAGAAGAAGCTGGATTGCTGCCCACGGCGTCGAGATGCATCACCTCCCACAGACCCCCAGGCCCGGCTTGCAACACCTGCGGCGGCCATGCGATCATCGCCCAGTGCGAATCATACCACCTCTTCCCTCCCCCCCCCCCCCTCCCCGGGCCCGTGTGCTGGAGACACGGTGTGACTCATAGGCTGAGACATATTGGGCGAGCGTCTTAATTTCCGTCCAACGGGGGCCTACTTGGCAGTTTCACAGGCTAAGACACACCCGGGGCCTCTCGAGCATGGTTTTGCGCGGGCGTCACGTCCTGTCTTTGCTTTTGCCCTACAGCCTGCCTCAAGATCCTGGTCGGTCGGGACGAAAAGAACCCACGCCCGCGGGCTGCAAGGGAAGGGGGAGAGAGACCTCGCTTTATTGCAATAGTCCGTGGTACGTCTGCCGTATCGCCGTACCGACAGACTCTCGAACTGTGTACTTGCCATCTTGTCCCCTGGAGGATGGTTAGCCCCCACGTCCGTGAGGCGACCGCTAGGACCTGCCCTTACGGGGAGGTTGGATGCTCTGGGCAGCAGGAGTTGCCCGTCGACAAGACATGTACACCATGGAGCTCCTCCACCCCGGGGGCGGCCGGGACCCATAGGGGGCTGTAGGGAGCTACA
Source organism: Endothia cerciana (assembly GCA_026119935.1). NCBI lineage: Eukaryota > Fungi > Ascomycota > Sordariomycetes > Diaporthales > Cryphonectriaceae > Endothia > Endothia cerciana. The sequence continues at coordinate 81,109 of JALRMH010000058.1, forward strand.
GAGAGCTACCGGGAGCTACATAGCTCCCGGTATGACCTGCGGCATCGCCAGCATGGCTGCCTGCGCTTCTGCCCAATCCGACCCCCCGGAGCCGGCTGGCCGCATGTTCCCGGGCCCGCACTATTGCCTCTCGACCGGTCTGTCACTCGAAACCTGCGGCTCATATCTCGCTTGTGTACGATCCCTTGTGAAGCGTCGCAGAGAGTCGCAGGTACCTCCGCTGACTCGTGACGGGCCGTGCTGTTGTAGAGCTTGTAGCCAACGCCGAATGTACCGAAACGTTTCCCCGGTGCCACAGGAGTGGTCGACGCAGCGTGGACGGGCGTAGCTGTCGGCAGCACGTAGGGGTTGTTGTTGCGGCGGCGGGGGGGGGAGGGGGCGTGTGCGTGCGTGTCTCGAAGTCATCGTGGAGTGACCGGGGCGCGTAGGGCCCTGTGGTGCCCATCCGTAATTACCTACCAAGGCGTTAAATACCATCGAGGAGTTACGAGGGGATCAAGTAGGGAGGAATCCAGCCCATCGGAGACACAAATCCAGCAACAAAGCTGGACGGCGGCACAGAGATCTCTGTCCGGGTCGCACAGCCCGTCTTCGCCAGACGCCATCGTATTAAACCTTATTGCTCTCTGCGCTCGGGGCAAGGCACTGGAACAGATGCGATGCGGTGGATGACGACAAGGCTACTGATGGCTTTCCGACTTGTCAACTTTGGCGGCAGCATTTGGAAGCCCTGTGCGCGCGGTGCCCCACGTCCGGTGGCTGCAAGGCCTGGAAGCGAGCATCGACGCGCCTGTACCTTACGAGGGTGGTGCAGGCCCGATTACTGTGCATGACGCCTGTAGAATGCCTCTCCCGACGCCCTTCTGCCCGCTCCCCAGAGGATCACACCTCATAATACTCCCTATCACTGCCTGCGCACCGCTGCAGCATTTGTCCCCCTCTGCTGCGTCCGAGCTGCTGAAAGGGGAACAAAGAACCAGAGAAGCCTCGGCGGGAGGGCTGGGTCATCCGCGAAATCGCAAAACCTAGAGACCGTTGTCAGTCATGTATAATTACCGGATGCGTTGTCTGGCGAGACGGGGGGGGCAATGGTGCACCCTTCGCCGACCAGGTGAAGGAAGAGCCTATAGGATGGGTTCGTGAGGAGGGTATTATTCATCAGGTTGGATTAAGCTCGAGGCTCTCTAGCATAATTGCGACTTAAGCGCGACTTGAAGAGCCACTGGGACTATATTAGTGTCCAACTTAGCTCATATACTGTGGTAGTATACCAGACATGGTTGTCCGCAGGTGGGGCCGCCCGCAAGGTTCGCGTATGAGGGGACTCGGTTGATTACTGTTACTGTGGGCAATCGGATGGCCAGCTAATTGGTAAGGGAAATCAGTGCGCCCCGGCTGCCAAACATTTCGGATTTTTGAGTTGTCTGTCTCGGTGAGCTGCTGTTGCGGATGGAGCCAGAGGACTCAAAGTCGCCACTCCGTGGTCTCTTCCGAGCGAGAGGGTGTCCGTCCGCCCGTCGTCGTCGTCGTCCCCGCGCCGTTGACCATGTGGCGACTCGAGAGCGGTGGTTAGGGGGGGGGGGGAGGGGCTTCAAGGCGTGCAAGCGTAGGGCAAGGTTGGAATAAATAACTTGTGTGAACGGGCTTCCAAATCCACGGAGCTTAGAGCAACCCTATGCGTCTTGGGGATATGTACCTCCTGCTACCCAGCGTCTCGTCTATGGAGCCATCTGATCATCAGGATGTCACAGCTCGATATGCTACCGTCTGTCATGGGCTGTCCCGATGAGGTCTTGTGTGAGTGACCGGGCGTTGAGCCGCCCGGGGTGCTCGGGGGTGCGATGATGATGATGAAGAAACGGACATGATACGGTGAAGGGTATTACATACTTTTCATGAGCAGGGCCAAGAGAAGGTGCTAGTCAGAGCATTTGTCCAAGGGGCTGCCTCGGGGGGTATGATCCAGCGTCACGCAGCATCGATACACAGCTGATGATATCTAGGCCAAGCGCGATGGCTCCGTCGAGGAAGCACAGGCCTTCCTGGAGCTTCCTTTGCAACAAGACATCACCACCCCCCAGACAGGCCATCCGATTGCCCAGCGGTTCAACAAATGCAACAACCAATCGTGCCTGCTGCTGTCTCAGCCGTCGCAGGTCTGTGCTGCGCTGGGGCAAGCCACCGTTTCCTACAGGCGGAACTCAGCTACCCAGGATCCTCCTCCCGGTGTTTACGTCCTGTAGGGAGCGAGGTCTGGTTCAAGAAGCCACTCCCGTGCCAGGCTCAGACAGAAGAAGGGCCGCCCTCGGTGAAGCTGCCTCCCCGGGAGCCTGTCAAGATGTCTGGCGGGCGCTTCCATGGATACGTGGTCCCATCTGCTGCGTCCTCGTCCGACCCGTGGCGCCTTCGGGCCGCAGGAGGCTTCCCCCGAGGACGGAGACGACCATCGCGGGCGGTCTGTCGGCCAATGCCATGGCCTCTCACCCTCCATGGCCCTGGATGGGCACCTCGCGCTCCGACGACTAGCGTGGCCTGCACAATAATCACATCTCGTATGTGGCCCGGAGATATACATCACACGCGCCTCAACTCCTGTACTTGATACCGTGCGGCCGTATGATACACACTCCTTTGTTTTCGGCCCCCCTCCCCTCCCCCCTACCTCTCCAGACTTCTTTTTCTGGAGGGACTGCGTCCCCAGCCGCTCCAGACGGCGGACGGTTGCACGAACGACGCCCACCCCCCCCCCCAAAAATGCAAATACCAGGGCGGGCTAGACTCACACCCGGGGAATTTCATGTATCAGGGACGCGCGACCCCGCTTTCAAAGCAGCCCGGCCTCGCCGTCATGTCTACTACGCAAGGGCTGCATCAAGAGACAGCATCTTCATTCTTCGGAACGCGCGAGAGGAAGGGGTATAAATCTGAGCCATCGCCCACCCGGCAGGACATGCTGAACTTCATCTCTCTCCCTCCCTCCCTCTCTCTTTCTCTTTCTCTCTCATTCTCATTTTCTCTCTCTCTGTCTCTGTTTCTCTCCCTCTCTCTCTCTCTCTCTTCATCTCTCCCAGAGACCCAAAGGATCAGACTCTCTACTCTCTCTCTTAATCTCTTTCTCTATTTCTCTCTCTGTCTCTCTCTCTCTCTCCCTCTCTCTCTCTCTCTCTCTCTCTCTCCCTCCCTCTCTCTCTCTCTCTCTATCTCTCTCTTTGAACCAGGCCAAAGCTCCTCTCACACCTAGCTCTCACACCCCCCATCACCAACGCCCAGCAACCATACGTCGCCCATCATGATCCCGGTCGTTCTCTTAGCTGTCCATGAATGCGAGTCCAAGGTCCGCGAGGCCGAGGGATTCCAGGTCCTGGCAGAGAGGGCGGCACCGGCGGTCCTCCAGGTCGTCGAGGCCGATGCACCCTTCGAGATGGAGGGAAAGCTGACCGTGGTGGCCGTGCCCACCGAGCACTTCGAAGGACCGTTCATGAACGGTGAGTCTGCCCACCCGAAGACAGGGCCATCTACTAATGAGCCTCCAGTGTGTATGCCGGAGCTGGACCAGCACATCCGGTCCCAGATCAACATCCAGGATCCGGAAGACGTCATGTACTACTCGGCCACCGACTGGTCCAGGTTCACGGGCGCCAAGAACTGGTCCTTCAGTGATGATGGGGGTGAGGACGCCCCGGACGATGAGGGCGAGAACTCTTCGGGAGGTGAGGGCGGAGACTCTTCGGGACGTCCGCAGGGTGACTCTCAGGGACCTGCAGAGAGGGGCCCTCGGGGACCTGCAGATGGACACCCTCATGGGCATGCACAGAGGAGCCCTCATGGACACGCACAGGGGGACGCTCATGGACACGCAGGGGGTAACGTTCCCGGACACTCTCATGGTCACCTCCCGGGACACTCTCATGGTCCCCTTCCGGGACACGGACATTGTCACGGCTACTTCCCGCATGCACAGTTATACTTTCCGAGGATCCCAGTGGGGAACATTCCGGAACAGGGCCACATCGAAATCGTCATCACCCTGATAGCGAGCGACGGGGAGGACGACCACGAGCGGATGGAGCAGACGATCAGCCGTCTCCAGGTTGCACTCGAGCGCGAGTTTAGACCCAAGAACGTCCCGGAGCCACCTCGTGGCCGGCAGTGAGTTGCCTCCTCACGCGAGCGCACGCGGCGGACGTCATCCCGGCGCCAGGACGCCGAGGGTGTCTGCGACGTCCTGCTTGGATTGCCTCGGCGCTCCTCGGTGGGAAAAAGGTGTGTGTGTGAGGCCGAAGTCTGGAAGGGGGGTGTACCGCGCCTTGCGGGGTTCGATGGCGGAGAGCAGGACGGGCTCGTCGGATGTCAGGAGAGAAGGAAGGAAGGGCAGACCGTTGTCGGATATTTCCTGCTTTCCCTTGTGCGTTTCCTTCTGGGCCCGTACCTCACGAGCTTAAAGAACAATCCCCTTGGCCCTTCGTCGTCCTGCGCCGGCTGGCTCCCACCAGCCCAGACCACTGTGACCGTTCCCATTGTGCTCCCTCCTGCCGAGCCCTTGACATCTCAGCGCCCTCGCGAGAGATGTGAATGAGAGACAAGCCTGCCCTGTTCCCATTCTGCCCACCAGCCTTGTCTCCACTGTTGCTGCCATAGACCAAGCCTTGTGCCTCCCCATCGTCGTTGACGGGTCCTGCCGTGGTGCTAACCGGCTGGAGTCCTCTGGGACACGGTCTATAGTATGGCTTGGGCAGCAGGACTGGCGATCCGCACCTGTGCCAACCCCCTGACTGGGTCAGGAGCGGCGGCCGTCTGCCTTGTGCACACCTCACGCCGTCTTCCGCACGTACTGTAATGTCCGCGAGGGCAGCCTCTCGCTGCGCCATGCTCTTGCCGCGACGACCAGACGTAGCCCCCGGACATCGCGCAAGGGAGGGGCGTGTGGTGGAGAGACGTCGGCGTGTCTCCCTTTCCCCCCCCCCCCCCCCCCCCCGAGGTCTAAGGCACACAGCCCCTCTCCCGGGGGGTAGGGTTGAGCCGCAGTACCCCTCCTGCCGGCCATTCACCCCGTCCTAGGTGGAGGGGGCCGTTTATTGTCGTTACACGGTGAGGTATCTGAGGTGGACGGTGGTTGTCCCCACCATATTCACCTCTGTGTGAGCCGTGGAGGTGAGGGGTCTGGGCCACGGCTATGTAATGCCAGCCTTCCTAGCAGTAACTCTGTTTGTAGAGATTCAACCGGCCTGACTGCCATTTGTGACCCCCCTAGGCGGGCGCCCTCCGCATCGTGTGAAATTTGCGGGCTCCGGCTGGAAGGCTGGAAGGCTCCGGCAGCTTTCCTGTAATTGACCTCTGCTGAGATGGGCGGCTTCTGGCCCCTCATCTCAACCTGAAGGTCTGGCGTATACGAGCCAGGAGGATCGCAATAGTGAGATTTGGTCGGAGGGTACAGACGCGGTGCTGAGAGGAATTCCGTGAGGGAACGGCTCCCGAAGGTTAGTCATGAAGCGGAGAACCTCCCATGCCATCGACACGTCACCACTGGGCCATGTCTAGTGGGAACTCAAATTATACTGATCGATGAGCGCCACGCGCTATTTTTCGGTGGTATGGACAAAGGCGAGGGAAGTGCCACGGCGTCGGCCAGGGCCGGCCGACCTTCTGCGGGTCAGTCCTCGTCCATGCACCCTCCCGACAGGCATATTCGTCCCATTCCTCTTCGGTCTCCTCCAGCCTTGGAACTCCCACAACGCCGGATTTGATATCTGTGTTTAAGGGGAGGGGATAACGAGAACCTTGGGAACCTCCCCCCTCCTCCCCCCGGGCAATCACTCCTTGAGCACCACCTCGAACTCCTCCCTTTGGGCGCAGAAATGTGGGGCACACTGCCTAATCGAAGGGTGTCAGGAATGATTCTGCCACGAAACGTGCCCTTGCGTTCAACTGCGTAACGTTGGTCAACAGCTCAAGGTTGCGGGGACCCGACGTCACTTACGAAGAGCTTCATCTCGGAGATCTCCTTGTCCACCTCCTCCATGAACTGGATGATGAAGTCCACCAGCTTGTGCTTCAACATCTCCTCGGTGTGGAAATTCGTAATCAAGAAGGAGATATCATATCCCTGCGCTGCCCGTCAGCCTTGCCAGCCCAGAGGGGGGCCGGGGCACACAACCGAGCTGCACCACGACAGCTCCGGACGTCAATGACACCCCGCCATGCCACCCGTATTATGACGCACCTTGATAGGTTTCCTCCTCAGGATGAAGAAGGACTCCGCCCTCTGTTCCAAGAACCGCGTGAACTTGTGCACCAGGATGTTCTCGATCTCGTCCGCCTGCTTGATCTTGATGCTGATGCGCACCGAGTTGACGGATGGCTCGACGAGGACACGCTCGTTCTCGTTACGCGCGACCGTCAGGGGCGTCAGAAGGACCTCGGGGGAGGTGCGCGCCTCGACCTCAGGGACGTTGTGCCGCTCTGCGGTCTGCGAGGCGAAGTTGGACAGGCACAGGGCGGCGGTCAGGCTGCTGCGGACGGCCTGGAGGTACGGCCGGAGGGATTGTGACTGGGGGGGGGGAGAACATGTCAGCCTAGTACGGGAGGGGGGGGGGGAGCGGGCATCAGGCGTACCATCGTGAGGGTCTGATAGCTCTGCCGAGCGCTGTCGGGATGTCCTGCTGGGGAGTTGTTGTTGGAGGAGCTGGCTTCGTGAGCTGTACGGTTCAAGGAGGGACGTCAGGGGCGTGGGTCTATGTGGGGCGGGACCTTGGGGGGGTGCCAGGTACGTACCGTGGCCCATCCTTGTCCTGCCTGCCCAACCTTTTTGCCCCGCCATTACGCTGCCGGAGAGCTGCCTGCCTGCCTGCCTCAGCGGCCGAACACTTACTTTTCTTTTGCGTCGACAGCGCACCAGCCTATTTTATCTGTGGCAATTTGTGGCAAACCTCACACTCTCGCCTCCCAGAGCTGAGGATCTCGTCCTCTCAACGACCACAACCACAGTGCTTGACCGCCAATACCCCCCAGAGGACTGTACTTTGAGACCGCCGGCAAGATGGCTGTGAACGGTACGTAACAGGGCCCTGTCTATGGCTGCTTGGGGGTAGTTTGTCGCGTCGACATGAGGAACCTGGGAGCTCCGTTGCTGACGTGACCCTTATCCCTAGTTTTCATCAAGCACCAAGGCATCAAATACGATGTCGAGGTGGACCCCTCCTCCACCGGCGCCGAGTTCAAGGAGATCATCTACAGCCTGACCGGCGTCGAGCCAGAGCGGCAGAAGGTCCTGATCAAGGGCGGCCAGCTGAAGGACGACGCGGACATGGGGAAGCTGGGCCTGAAGCCCAACTCGACAATCATGATGATGGGCACGCCCAGCAGTGGCGCACCCGCCATCGCCCGCCCAAAGGAGAAGACCAAGTTCGCCGAGGACATGACAGATGCCGAGGCAGCTCAGCTGGAGGGGGCTATCCCGAGCGGCCTGACGAACCTTGGCAACACCTGCTACCTGAACTCGACCCTGCAGGCCCTCCGCGCCATACCAGAGCTCCAGGAGTCCCTGGTCAGATACGAGTACAAGGGTCAGCCCGACGGGGGCGCCCTCGCCCCGCTGCCGCAGTTCGACATCACCACGCAGCTGAAGAACCTCTTCAGGTCGATGAGCGAGACCACGGAGGGCTTTGCGCCTATCGGCTTCATCCAGGCCCTTCGTCAGGTCTTCCCTCAGTTTGCGGAGAGGTCCAGGACCGGCTCGGGCTATGCGCAGCAGGATGCCGAGGAGGCCTGGACGAACATCCTCTCCAAGATCCGGACCAGCCTGAAGGTCCAGGACAAGGACGACTCGGCCACCGTTTCCTGGGTCGACAAGTACATGGCCCTGCAGATGGTCGAGACCCTCGAGTGTGATGATCCCGAGGCCCGCGAGCGGGGAGAGCAGCCGGTCGTCAGTACCGAGACCTACCTCAAGCTCAACTGCCACATCGACGGGTCGACGAACCACCTGCGGGACGGTATCCTCAGCGGCCTGAAGGAGGAGATCGAGAAGAGGTCCCCGGTCCTCGACAGAGACGCCAAATACACCAAGTCTTCCAGGATCTCCCGCCTGCCCCAGTACCTCACGGTGCAGTTCGTCCGTTTCTTCTGGCGGAGGGACACCCAGAAGAAGGCCAAGATCCTGCGCAAGGTCACCTTCCCCAAGGAGCTCGACATCCTGGAGTTCTGTACCGACGACCTGAAGAGCAAGCTGGTCCCCGTGAGGGACCGGCTCCGGGAGGTCGTGAAGGACGAGGAGGACATCGAGCGGGCCCGCAAGAGGAGGAGGACGGACCAGACCACGGAGGGTGAGGGCTCTCAGGCGGCCCAGGCCGCGAGCGAGGACAAGACCAAGGGGGACGAGAAGAAGCCGGCGGCCGACGGCGACGGCGACACCCCGATGGGGACGTACAAGACGGACGCCGAGTGGGAGGCGGAGAAGGCCACGGCGCTCCGCAACGCCAAGAAGGAGCTGTTGGGCCTGGTCAACCAAGACCTTGCCAAGGACGAGGGCGCCAACCAGTCCGGCATCTACGAGCTCCGGGGCATCATCACCCACCAGGGGTCCAGCGCCGACAGTGGCCACTACACGGCGTACGTGAAGAAGCCCGGTGCCAAGGACCCGAAGACGGGCAGGACGGGCGAGGAAGACGGCAACTGGTGGTGGTTCAACGACGACAAGGTCTCCGAGGTGCCCGGAGGCAAGATCGAGACGCTTTCCGGCGGAGGAGAGACCCACTCAGCCCTCATCCTGCTGTACAAGGCCATCCCACTGCCGTCATCCGAGGACGTGCAGGCGTAGCGGCCGTGTACCGACCGGTCCAGGCTGCCCGGCACCCTGGGGGATCCACGAAGAGCAATGGTTGGCTGACTTGATGCCAGAAGGGGTGTGCGCGCCGGAAGAGGAGAGTGTCGGCGTGGACCAACGTGCGCGCGCGCGCGCGCACACACACACACACACACACACACACACACACACACACAAGACAGCGGTGGTTTTTATCATGATTAGACCTCTGTAGACACTAGTGGCTGGGATGCCCTCATCCGCCCACCCTTACGTCGAATCGAAGTTCGTGATATTCTTGCCTGTCGGCGTACACGGCGGTCCGGGCCATGATTATGTAACACTAACACGGCGTGCGCAGGGCCTCGACTCGAGCCCGCCGATCTGACGGCGGGAGGCTGCAGGTTGATGCAGCAGCGTCGACAGGCGGGATGCGGCAGCGACCTTGAGCACCACGAGTGCCGGCCCAACGCACGCCACCACCATCCCGATGTGCCCCAAGCAGCCGGTATCGTGTATGTATATTCAGCTGGTGGCCACCCACACATACGTAACCCCCCTGGCGCCCTGGGCCGGGTCCCGTGGGCGGGGGGTGGTGCGAAGGTCATTACGTGGAAGAGGTCACGGATGCGAGGCTGTGCAGTCTAATAATGTCTTGGCGGCACGCTCTGTGTGCAGTGGGTGAGTAGTTGACAGGCCACCACGGCCGCCCGCCTGTCAGAAAAATGTCGCCAGGTGTGCACGGGGAGGTCGACCGTAGTATACAGACCGGACCAGACGCCAGAATTCCTGCAGCTGCCCAAAACACAAAACCTCGAACCACGGCGGCCGTCGTCGAGACCAGAGCCGTCCAGGACGTGAGGCAGGCCTCCTTTTTGGGACCCCCCACCAATTACACCAGCACATAGCGTCAGAGTTCGTCTTGGCCGTGCGGAGCACTTTACGCGACGCTACGCGGATCCCAGTCCAGATATCGCATCATCCTTCCCCCCATTTAATGCCAGCCGTCGACGCTCCGGCAGGTATCACCATAATCATCACCATCATCCTCATCATCATCGTCTTCATCCTCCCGGCTGCCTATCTGTAACCCCTACCGCCGCCTCCTCTCTAACCTTTGCGCTGCGCCACGTTGCATCGCTCAGCCTACCCTTTCCTCTCTCATCCCCCCCTTTTTTTTTTTTTTTTTTTCTTCTTTCTTCCTTTCTTCCTTTCTTTCCGTCTTGTTCCGTGTTCCTTGATACCCCTCATTTCCCATCTACTCTCGCCTATATCGACCCTGCAGCACCGTCTTACGCCGACGCAGCAACCCTCAGGGGGCTTTGGGGGGGGGGACGAAGAGCCTTTTGCAATTTTCGGGAAAAGATCGATCCCGCCGAACCTTTCCGCGCCCGTCCTCACCATCCCATTCCCTTCGCGACACCAACAACGAGACGCACGACCCATCTCCTGCCCATCGCGACGATCGCCAGGATGCCCTCGCTCAGGTCCCTGGGCAGTAGGATGCTCGGTGGCATCAAGAAGAGGGGCACCGACACGGACGCGGACAATGACAGCGGGGCCAGCGATTCGGCGGTGGACCTGCAGAGCGGTGCCCCCGAGGTTATCGCAGCGAGGAGTGTGGTACGCTATTACAAGACTCGGGAAGAGAGAAAGAAAGAAAGAAAAAAAAAAAAAAAAAAAAAAAACACCCTTACCAGGAAGGGGGAGGGCCAGGGGCTAACGATGCCTACGACAGAAAGCGTTTTGCGAGTCGGGCGGTCCGGGCCGTCAAAATGTACGTCTACATACCGTGGTGGCAGACAGATCTCTATGGAGTGTGCGCTCGCTGCTGCGTCGTCGGGTGCCTGCGGCTCGGGGGCAGGGCAGAGGAGACCTGAGGCGGTGATGCCTCCGTCGCGGTCTGCCCCCGAGGGCGCCGCCGGGCTATGACGCGCGCGTTCCTCCCTCCAGCCACCCAAGCCTCGCGGCCAACCTAGTCCCGCTAGCACTGCCATGACATGACATGACATGACATGACATGACATCACATGTATAACTAACTGACCTCCTCTTGGCGGCCGCAGGGCGACGAGGTCACCTTCCTCCCACCGATCGTCGAGTCCGCCGAGTCCTCCCCCGCGGCAGCAGCCGAGTGCGCACGGCTGATACGCAAGTTCCTCAAGAAGGACTACTGGTCCAATCCGTCATACCAGTACAACGCGCTGATGCTCGCGCGCATCCTGTCCGACAACCCCGGGCCCACCTTCACGCGCAACCTGGACGACAAGTTCGTGGACACGCTGAGGGAGCTGTTGCGGAACGGGCGTGACCTCTCCGTACGGCAGATGCTCATGGAGATGCTGGACTCGTTCGAGCACCAGAAGGGCTGGGACGGGGGCTTGGCGGGCTGCATCGAGATGTGGAAGAAGGAGAAGGACAAGGCCTATAGGGCCTACGGTGTATGTTGTTTGTTTGTTTGTTTGTTTGTTTGTTTGTTTGTTGTTGTTGGTGTTATTGTTGATGATGATGATGTTCCATGGCTGGGGACGGTCATGTCGCTAACAATACCCTCCCAGGGACGCGCACCGCCTCCGCAGATGCCCCTGATGGGCGCTGCCGGGGCCGACCAGCACTCACAGAACTACTTCGCGAGGTCACACCACAACAGGAGCCTGCCGGACCCCGTCGAGCTGGCCACCCGGCTGGAGGAGGCGAGGACGTCGGCGAAGCTGCTGACGCAGCTGGTGGCCAACACGCCGTCGACAGAAGTCATCGAGAACGACCTGGTCAAGGAGTTTGCGGACCGCTGCCTCAGCGCGTCCCGCAGCATACAGGGCTACATGGTGGCAGACAACCCGGGCCCCGACAACGAGACGATGGAGAGCCTCATCGACGTGAACGAGGAGCTGCAGCGAGCGCTCAACAACCAGAAGCGGGCGGTCCTGAGCGCGAGGAAGGAGCTCGGGATCGACGGCCGGTCCCGGAACCCGAGCCCACAGCCGCCAGAGGCGAACGGCGCCAACCTGCCGGCGCTCCCTGGCCCCTCGGGCGCGTTCGCCGGCGCGCCGCAGGCCCCGAGGAGGAAGGACAACGGCAAGGGGAAGGCAAGGCAGTCGCAGGTCCCAGCAGACTTCGTCCCGCCGCCGCCGGGCCCCCCACCGGGCCGGCCAGAACCAAAGGGATCCCTCACGGGCCTCGTCTCGCCCATCTCAGACGACGGGGACGGGGACGGGGACGGGGACGGGGGGAGAGATCCGTTCCGAGACCCGGAGCCGGCTGGCGCCTCCTCGGCAGCGAGAGGGAAGGCGGCAGCGGGAGCGGCAGGAGGCGGAGGTGCCCCGCTGCTGGAGCAGCCCAGCCTCGACTACGAGCCCTTCCACCCGGGCTTCAGCCAGCCGAGGCAGAGCTACCTGGGCCGCCAGGACAGCGCGGTGGACAGGCTCCAGATGTCCGGCGCCGGCTCGGGGTCGCCAGACCGCAGCAAGGACGAGCCCAGCGGACCGGGGAACACCTACAGGCACAACAACGGCGGCGGGTCGTCATCGTCTGCTGGCCGCAAGCAGCAGAGGTATGGGTATGAGGGGGACGAAGGGGGCGGGGACCTCTACAACGGATCCGCGGGGGGTTCCTCTTCGGCAAACAAGCCTGCCCACCGGTACTAGGAGAGGAAGGGGCGCAGGTTTCCCGCGAGGGCCCCCTGGCGGCGGTGGTGCGCCGGGGGTCTTTTCACAAAGACCAGGCAGGAGGAGGGGTCGAGCGGGTGACCAGGAGGGTTACCAGGCTCGTCCCATCTCATGAGAACGGAGGGGGCGGAGATTGTAGGATAACTTAACTTCCACTTATGATACCTAAAGAGGACGCACGCAGAGCTACGACTGTTGAGAGACAAGAGCCCGGCTGATGATGACAAAGGAGGGAGAGAGGGAGAGGAGGAGGAGGAGGAGGACGCCCGTTTTGGGACGACTGAAGGTGTCTTTCAAGCATAGCATCATGACGAGCACCTGAGAAACTACCCATCCTTCTTGATCCCCCCCCCTCCTGATCCCCCCTTCCTGATGCCCTCCCTTTCCCGTCCACACCAGTCTCGCAAGGACGCTGGCGCTCTGGCACCGGCGCATCCTGCGAGCAGACCTCCAAGTCGTCTGCCACATGCGGTGCTGCGTACAACGTAACCCCCCCCCCCTCCCCGCCCGGCTTCATCCCCGACCGGTGTGATCTATGAGGTCTAATTCCGTGTCGGGGATTACAAGGGCGCACAGGATGTCCCACGACGGTTTTTACGGTGAGGCTTGACGATGACTCGAATTTCTGATCCAGGACGCGAATCATCGTGCGGCTTGCGGGGGCGAGCGAGGGCGGAGGGGCCGGTCAGCCTTTCTTTCCCGTGTTGGTATGTCTCTCCTGTTTCTCCCTCGTGCGACCCGCCCACGCAGGATCGAGACCTGTCGTGCCCGGGGGCGCCGAGAGAAATATCGATATAACCCGTATAAGGGACAGGCACGTCGCCTCCTCTTTAATCTCATAAAATAACCTGGACAGGGGTTGGGGGAGAGAGAGAGGTGTGTGTGTGTGTGTGTGTGTGGACGGAGGAGAGCCGGGATGGCGGGCCCCCCCCACCCTCTTCTCACACCCCTCCCCGGCATCCGATGATCTGATCTCTGTGTCCCACGTCTGTCCTTTTCCAAGCCCCCCGGATCCCAACCGGGAAGAGAGACAGGAGGGAGGGGGAGGGGGGTGTGTGCAGGGCGAGGGTCCGCGTCTCATGCGGGCCGTCACGACGCGTATTGGCCAGCCGCGTTGTCGCACAGCAGCCCTTCTCCTCGGCGTGCATGGCGGCCGGGGAATAACGCGGCACAAGAGAGAGGGAGGATCATGGCGCCACCACCTCCCCCCCCCCCCGGCGCTCGGCTTTTTCCCCCCTTCGTCATTTAGCTCGACGCGGCGGTGTGCCGTGCCGTGCCTCCTCCTCCCCCCCCCCATGTCCGCCTCGCCCTTTTCGCCTCATCCCATCGCGGCTCTGCTTTTCCCGCCTGTGGGACCGCACCACCCTCGACCACGAGGCTGGGGGGGGGGGGGGGAGAGGAAGGTTCCTTTTCCCGGGACCAGGAGACGGGCCAAGCTGAGTGGGGATGACCGGGACCGGGCGGGTCTTCCGGCCGTGACGAGCGAATGTGGCGGGCCCCTAATGACGCGGGATCTTCGCTCGCTGTTTCGCTGTCACACGTTCTCCAGCATATTAAAAGCCCTGAAGGGTAAATATATTAAATAAAATAAAATAAAAACCAAAAAAAAAAACCAACGACCAAGGCTCGTCACGCTGTCCCAAGGGGGGGGGGGGCGCGGGAAGGATCTCGTTGGGCGCCGAGAGGCTGTCTCGGATAAGGCACATCGCCTTCTCTCACCGACTTACCTGTGCGACGCTCGGCACGGGAGAGAGAGAGAGAGAAAGAGAGAGAGAGAGAGAGAGAGTGTGTGTGTGTGTGTGTGTGTGTGAGTGAGTGGTGATCTCCGCGGAGGGGAGACCGATGGGATGTGATGTGATGTGATGCGGTGCGATGCGATGTGTCGCCAAGGGGGGGGGAAGCTTCCCAGCCCGTCCCTCCCTCCCTCACCTGAGACCCCCCCTACCCAGTCTGCGACAATCGTCCGCTTCTGTTCTGCTGCATGCTCTCGGCGTGTGTGAGTGGACGGGGGGATATGGGCCCACGGGAGCCGGAGGGCGGCACCGAACCACACAACAACCACGACCGCCGACGGCCGCCACAGCCATCATCACCACTCCCACCCCTCTCTCCCCCGGGAGGAAAAACCCCGCGCGGGCGAACCGTTGCACAATGATGCGGCCAAGTGAGACGTGGCTCCGGTCCAGAGCGAGGCCTGTGCCGCCCCTCCTCCTTGATTTTTTTTCTTTTCCTTTTTTTTTCTCCCCCCCCGTCCTGCGGGCGCCAGCTCCAATGAGCAGCCGGGGGAGGGGTGAGGGGAGGGAGATGGGTGGATGTCCCTGGTACATGGGGGGTTGTTAAGGGTGCCTCTTTCTCTCTCCCTCTCTCTCTCTCCCTCTCTCTCTCTCTCTCCCTCTCTCTCCCTCTCTCTCTCACCGGGGCACGGGCGAATAATCTCTTCATGCAGGGCGTACTTCCTCTCTCGGCTGCCGGTCGGTGGGTGGGTGGGGCGTGTGATCGGGCGTGCGCCATGTTTCTGAGCTTTATATGTGATATGATGAAGGGGGGAGGGGAGGGGAGGCAGGAGGAATACGGCCTTCGCACCGACAGGTACGCGGGGGCGAAGTACACTCCCGTCGTGCGAAAGATGCCATCCCCGGCGGGCCCAGCAGCCGTGCGCACCGCCTGGGGCACGCACTGGAGCAGCACCTCCTGGAGGGAGACAGAGAGGGAGGCTGGACACACACATACCAGGCTGGGTGCTTCCGGATCACCCTGTACAGAGAGGGGGCCCTGGCGGCCCTGCCCGTCTCCAGAACAGACCGGTACACGTCCCTGTGGAGGGTGCTGGACACGCACGCAGCAGCCAGGCGTCTTCCCGGATCGCCCCGGTACCAGAAGGGCTCTGGCGGCCTGTCTGCGCCCAGGACAAGGCGGTATGCAAAGCCCCCCCCCCCCCCCCACATTGTGGAGGACGAGCGCTCACGGCTGGGTGCTCCAGCTCCCAGAGCTTCCTGGAAGGCAAGGAGCGGAGCCGCACAGGCATGCCCTGTGACTGATGGGCTCCTGTCCCAACCTAGTGACGTCTGTATAACATCACCGAGAGAGAGTGAGGGGTTGGACCTCACAACAACAACAACAACAACAACAACAACAACACCTTCCATCATGGCGGCCCTGGAGAGACTCGCCCGGAGGAGGTCTCCAAGTGGAGAGAGAGAGAGAGGGGGAGAGGGGGAGGGAGAGGGAGAGGGAGAGGGAGGCTGGTCGAGCCAGGCAGCGGGCGTGGTGAGGATCATGGGGTTATGTCCCCTCGGTGATCCGCCACCTCCCATCCACAACCGTCGGCGGACGTGATGGTGATGCGGGACGGTGCCGTTTCAAGCTGAACTGGTCCGCCGCGCCCGTCCTGGGAGGAACCCACCGCCTGCTCTGGTTGTCTCCGGGTGCCCCGAGGGGGTGAGGGGGCGAGAGGGTTCATCCTCACCCCCTGACGGGCATCTCGCCCGCCCTCCCGCGTAACCCGCATGAGGTATATGCTGGAGATATGAAGCCACCCCCCTGTGCGCCAAGATCAGGACCCCTCCTCAGGCCCTCGACCTGCCGCGAGGATTGCGTGAAGAGGAGGAGGAGGAGGAGGGGGGGGGGGAGGGACTGCACGTCAGTGCGCACCGCCCGAGGGTGAGGCGTGAGCCTGACCGGAGGATGATCCTGAGGACATTTCCTGTCGGTGGAGGTGTGCCCGCAGGGCAGAAGGAAGGTGGTGTAGAGACCACGTCGGCCGGCACCCCCCTCCCCCAACACATGTCATCACCAGCCTTCTCGTCCCATCTCCTGATCTTCCCTTTCGCCAGCATCCGTCCGAACCGGGCGAATGGAAAAAAAATAAAAAAATAAGAGTTCGGACCGGGGGCGCTCCCCGCGGGACATGGCATGCGTTGCGTCCTCCGGGCGTAGGATTGGTCGTCCTGTCGACCGCCTGCTCGGACAATGTTGGTTGGGGGCCCCTTCACCTCATATGGCAGGGTGGCCTATATCCTCCTGACTCTTACATACACGGGGTATGGTTCCGTCCGCCAGAGCATGTGGACGCGGCCGCCCGCAAGGCCCAGCAGAAGGCGGATGGGGTGTGCACGGGCGGGTGGGGGGGGGGGGTTCCCGCGTGCGTACGGCAAGCACAAATGTCCCTGTTCGTGCCAGGCCGTGCCCAGCTGGCTCACATCCCCGACGACCATGTTCGGGGAATCGGACGTGATCGGACGCCCGCCGGTCGGACGTGCACGTTCGGCGTGGCATCAGTGTCCCTTCTGTACGCGGCCACAAGGTTGAGGGAAAAGGGCCGCGAGGTCCACACACGGGGTCCACCTCAGCCCGGTGGAGTTTCGGCGCCGTCCTATCGCAAGCTTCGTCCGAAAGAGGCATGCTTGCCCAGGCCCGGTCGCATCCGCCTCATCCTCCCCCGGCCCCATATATGTAGGATAAGATTTCGCTTACCGGCCCAGATTCCTCCACACCCGCCCACCCCCTTGGTGGTGGCGGTGGTATGCGGTTGGACATTGGCCTATGGAAATTAGTGACCTGGCGGATGTGTGGGATACGCAGCCCGTGAGGGCCAAGGACGGCGGCACGTGTGGGGAGGTTCTTTTGAAAATCATGGCGGGGACCGCCGGGTGAGATGTGACGGCGGCGTCCTAACTCGCGATAGGCCCGTCGGGAATATCGGGGGTCGGTTCCAGCCTCAGGAAGAGGAGGCCGACGCCCATCGGTCGCCGTATGGGTGAGATGTCCCGAGGGGAGCCGGCATCGAGAATGTCCTGGCGCCCCGGGGGGGTGGGGGGGTGGGAGGTTCGGCCTGCTTATACGCCACAGGCCTTTTCCTCATCTCGATTACTCAACCTCCG
Source organism: Endothia cerciana (assembly GCA_026119935.1). Lineage (NCBI taxonomy): Eukaryota > Fungi > Ascomycota > Sordariomycetes > Diaporthales > Cryphonectriaceae > Endothia > Endothia cerciana. The sequence continues at coordinate 98,454 of JALRMH010000058.1, forward strand.
TCTCCCGCTGACCAACGGGGTTGTCCCGGGGTGTCCAGGGAGGTGTGGTAAGACAATCTGTACCTCGCACGAAGGGCCGGCGATGTGGATGCACAGCAGGCGAGCGCCAGCGGTTGGAAGCTGTGGCGATCGGGTACGAGACCCATCCGCCATCCTACAAGTGACTACTGAAGTGGGACATCATCCTTATCGAGCACGACTACCCATGATAACCCCCCCGGGGAGCAACATGGCCTGCGGGATTACGATCCAACAGCGCTTGAGAAGTCCCCCCCCCCCCCTTCCCGGAACACGTACGACCCTCCGCCGGCAGCAAGAGCTGCCTCCAGGCCATCCACCGCCCAGGCCGGCGGGGGGACACTATGTGTGTGTACGTCAGAAATGAGATGGCATATGCCCACACAAGGAGTTGTGTACCCGGGGTTCCCTAGAGCGACCAGAGAGCCCCGAGGCGAGACGAACGCCCAACCCGGGCACCATGCACCGGATTCAGAAGAAGAAGAAAGAAAAAAAAAATGCGGGCTGCCCACAGCGATTGGGCCTGCAAACAATACATAGGCGTGTCACGTCACCGTGGCACATCATCAGAAGCCCCGGTTGGGGGGGCCCAGCAAGGAGCCAGGTCCGCATCGGACGAGATGACCGGGACCCTCTCTCGCCTGGGCTGCCCGACACATGTGTTTCGATCCTTGCAGCCTCGTGTGCCCTTCCCCCCCCCCCCCCCGGGCTTCGGAGCTGGACGCAGGTGAGGGTGTGATAGCTGGGCTGACCGGCCCAGACTGGCGCGCATGCCCACGTGTGCCTACGCAGCAGCGCTGGCTCAACAGGATCCGTCTGGAAGGGAGACTCCCCCCGTCCTCTCCGTGTCACGGGTGAGAAAGACCTTGGTCGGCCCCCCTTCCCTCCACTACCGCACCACAGATAATCTTTGTGTGTATGTATGAGCTGGGCCCCCTCGGCGAGCCGACATGACCTGCCAGCCCCCCCCCCCCCCCACCGTCCGTAAGACACACATATGCCGAGGTTGTTTTCTTGCTGAGGCATCTCATCATATAACATTGCAGCCATATCCATTTGCCCCCGTTCGGCACTATGGCAGATGATCAGGCGTATCCCCGCCTCCTGCGCGGCCTGTAACGGCCGCGGGATGGAGGCAGAGACGAGATGACACATTGGGTGGCCGCCCCACCGACAACGCCCATGCCCAGCCGTGAGCCCTGTCGATGGGGCCTCTCAGCGGGGAGCATCACGGCAGTAAGTAGGGTTGGTGGCGGGAAGGGGATCAGAGGTGGTAGTAAAGATGAGATGTCGTCTTCACCACACCCCGGACGGCGCCCCCCCCCCCCCCTCACACCCACAAAGACCCACGGCGAGCCCTGAGCCGCGATTGGAGGCACATATCCCGGCGGGCTGGGCCACTAGCAGGGATCGTGGAAGGGGGCACGGCTGAGGCCAAACCTGTGGGGTCGTGGGTGTGTGGGTGTGTGTGTGTGTGTGTGTGTGTGTGTGTTGTGCGGATGGGGGTTGTGGATCCTCCTCCCCCTACACATCTTACATGGGCGTTGCCTCTTCGGGCGATTCTTGCGAGTCCTTCCCGGCCGAAACACCTCGAGAGGTTTACTATTATGGGGCCCCTCCTGGCCTGGCCTGGCCTGGCCTGGCCTGGTCTGGTCTGGTCTGGTCTGGTCTGGTCTGGTCTGGTCTGGTTTTATCCTCTCTCCCTCTCCCTCTCTCCCTGTCTCGTGCCCCGACGGATGTCGAGGAGGCACCTGGTCCCGATCGCATAGTCGGTCAGTTCCCGGGAGGCAGCTGAGAGAGAGAGAGAGAGAGAGAGAGAGAGCGAGAGAGAGCGAAAGAGGGAGAGAGAGGGCGCCATGTTGCCGAAACAGTCCGAAGGGAACAAAGGGAATACGACAGAATACTACACAGCATTACATCGCCATCACGTGCCATCCCATGACCTGTGTGATAATGGACCCTGCCCCCCCCCCCCCCCACGACCCAAAAAAAAAAAAAAAGACAACACCACCAAAACCTGTCCTCGACCCCTACCTACCCTCCTGGCATGGGGGTGATGGCACGTTGGCAGGCACAGGCACGCCCTCGCCCTGGCTGCCCATCCGAGCCCCTGGTCATCAGACACGTCGTCCGCCTGTGCCGGGCCTTGCTTCGCGATTGGGTCACCAGCGCAGGCATCCTGCCTGCGAGGGTGTTGGGCCACCGCCCCCTCCGACCCGACTCAGGTAGTCAGTCTCTCTCCCTCTCCCTCTCCCTCTCCCCCCGCCGCGTCCGTCGCTGGTAGGGCGGGCGGGCGAGTGAGTGAGTGAGTGAGTGAGTGGGTGGGTAGGCCATGACAAGACATGATCAGCCGTTGAGATGCTAGGAGCGTACAGTCCCCACCTGGTGGTCCCTTTTTGACCTGTCAGTTGTCCGTATGTGTGTGTGTGTGTGTGTGTGTGTGTGTGTGTGTGTGTGTGCACGGATGGATACGTACTATTTACGGACCTTGTTGCGATCGTACATATCTCGTCCTCGTGCATGGGGCCATATCTCGTACAATCTTACATCTCCATGTTCGCCACCGACTGCTGTTAGCCTTAAGAGGGAGACCGTGCCCACGTCGTGCCAGACCTCTCGGCGCGTGCCCAATTAGCTAGCATCCCGGTCCTCCCTCTGCATCCATGCGCAGGAATCATCTAGTCTGCCCGCCGCATCTCTGCAGTCCTCCCCCTCCCCCTCCCCCTCCCCCTCCCCCTCGTCCTCGTCCTCGTCCTCGTCCTCACCCGCCTCGCCTCGACACCGACGACAACACCACCGCCGTCCATCCCAGGTCCGGTTCGTGGTAAGCCACCTCGCCCCCTCCCCCCGACGCCACTAGTGCCGATATATAACCCCCCCTACGGGTATACGACCGGCTCCTGTTGCGACTCGCCCTTGCTGATCGCCCGCTCCCGCATTGTACCCATCCCATCCATCTAACATATATTTACGAAGGGACCACACCGGGACAACAACGCACCGACGTCAGCCCCCATGCCCCTGGTCCCCACTCCTCTGCCTGTGCCATCCATCCCATACGCAGGATCCTGCTGGTCTCCCCCCCCCCCCCCGCGCGGCCCCTACTGCACCTAGACCCAGCCCGGCCTCACGCCTACCGGCCTAGAGTCTTCCCTCCTCCCTCCCCCCGAGACCCCCCCTCGGGGCTCGGCTCAGGCCCACTATCCATCATACCCACCGCTCCTCCCTTGGCAGGCCCCTGACGACGTTTCGTTACTTTCTCCGGAACAAGCATAGCCCGGGTGCCATCTTATAAGTGAGCCGCACCTCCGGGATCGTTCGTCCAAGGACGGGCCAACCGCTCGCGGGGTCTCGCCAGTCAGCACCACCGCGCGCCACCTCCCTGGCTAGCCCCAGCCCAGGCTAGGAATAACAACCGCTGTCATCCCCTTCCTGTCAGCGGGGAGAGGGAACCAAGAAAAGAAGGAGAAGAAAAGAAGGAGAAAATAAAAGAGGGATAGGCCGGACGGGTGCTGATGGAAACATCCTCGTAGGATAAAGCACCCATCTCTGCCCCTCACCCCTCGTGCTGGGCCTTTCCCCCACGAGGTGTACCCCCTCATGCCTCCCATCCTCTGCCCCATGCCCAGAGACCTGGCCGAGTGCTTGCATGAGACGGGTGAACGGATGTCGAACACCCCCCCTGGCTACGGCCAGCCCGCCTACCACCACCACCACCACCACCTCCCATCACAGCAGCATCAGCTGGGCCGCCCGAGGTGGTCCCTGAACGACCTCAGCACTGAGCTCCTGGCGTTGATACTCGAGCAGGTTCGTCTGCCCGCACCTCTCCCCCCCCCCCCGCCCCGCCCCCTCCTGGTTAATGGGCCACCTCCCCCGGATCGGCGGCCCTCCAGGACGATGGCGTCCGTCCCCGGGGCCGAGGTACCACCAGTCAAGGCTGACCTCGACGCGGACAGCTCCGGGACATCGACGCGCGGCAAGTCGCCACGGCCCGCCTCCTCTGCCGACGGTTTAACGATATAGCGATACCCATCGCCTACAGGACGCTCGCCCTCAACGAGAACATACTCCGCCCTGATTCCGAGCAGTCCTTCCCACACGCCCTCAGGCACATCTATGCCTACACCAACCATGTCGTCGCGCGGAGCGACCTCGACCCGGGGAGGACCAGGGCCGTCCTGGAGAGGATACGGAAGCTGTCCTCGGTGAGGTGAGCAGCCGCTACCGGCGAGCAGGGCGTGGGGGATAACCCCCCTCGCGGTCCTGGCAAGGGCTGACTGACTGACTGACTGATCATGACCGGACCCCAGGTGGCGCTACGTGGACGGGACGCTCCGCTCGGGGCAGTTCTGGATGCCCTCGGACGTCCTCAACCCGGAACAGACCCGCCGCCACGGGACCAGGCTCTACGTCGAGGACCTCCCCCTCCGCAACCCCGAGGAGGGCGAGGGCGAGGGCGAGGGCGAGGGCGAGGGCGGCGCGCACGACACCTACCTCCGCGCCATCCCCGCCTCCCTCCTCGTGTCCCTCAGGACGGCCCGCCCGGCGCCCCCGCTCGTGACGCGCCTCGACCCCCTCAAGCACCTCCTCCTCTCGGCGCGGCACCTGGAGGCGCTGCGCTTCGAGGACCGCGGCCAGGGCACGCAGTTCCGGTTCGCGGGCGGCGAGCGGCTGCCCCCCTTCCGCGAGCTGGCCCTCCGCTCCTACGACTGGCGGCACACGCCGGAGGAGGCCGCGCGGCACTGGGACTTCAGCCGGATCGCCCGGCTGGAGCTGACCTCGGTGCCCGTCTTCAACTTCCTCGCCTCGGTGGCGCCGGCCGACCTCGCGGGCCTGCGGGCCCTGCACTGCGAGGACTTCAGCGCCCACCTCCTCCCGGACCGGCGGCACGAGGCCACGCGCGCCCTGCACCTGCTGGTGCGCGACCACGTCCGCGCCCTGTCGGCGCTCTCCGTCACCGTGCACACGGCGCAGTTCCCGGCGGCGGCGGCCCTGCTGCGCCACGCCCCGTCGCTGGAGCTCCTGCGCCTGCGCGACCACACGGGCTTCGCCGAGGAGGACCGGCCCTGCCCGACCCTGCGGCCCGCGGAACTCGCCCTGCTGGCCGCGCGCCTGCGCCGGCTGCGGTCCCTCGAGCTCGACATGGACGCCGCCGCCCTGGGCGCCGGCGGCCCTGCCGCCTTCCTCCGCGCCGCCGCCTCCTTCCCCGCGCTGCACACGCTCACGCTGCACGTGCAGACGGTCGTCCGCCCGTACGACGAGGACGAGGACGAGGACGAGGACGGGGGCGGCGGGGGCGGCGGGGGCTGCCGGGACCGCCGGGACCGCCGGGACCGGGACCGGGAGGCCGCCGTGCGCACGCTGCGGTCCCTGGTGGGGGCCAGGCGGGAGCTGGGGCTCCCGCCCTGGCGGCGCATCACCGTCAACGTCGGCGGGTGGAGGCGCGTCATGGTGCGCAGGCTGAGCGAGGCGTGGCGGAGGCTGAACGGGCTCGGGGTGTTCGCGGAGCGGTGCTTCGTGCTGGAGAGGGCGGACGGGGGCGAGATGAGCCTCAGGGAGGAGGCCGCCGTCGAGGCGAGCCGGGCGGGCACGCCGCAGGAGGAGGAGGAGGCGGGGGGAGATGGTGTTTATATAAGGGCCGGCGAGGGCGGCTGACTGAACCGGCCGGACCCTCCGTCCTGGGGCGGCGGCGGGGGGGCTCGCTGTGGGAAGGGTACCCTGATTAAGAGAAAGGCACGGGGCCAGGGAGGAGAGGGGAGGAAGGGCATCAAGGGGTCTGGCGGTGGGGGCAATATTTCTGTTTTCGTAACTCTCTGGGCGGCAGTCTTCAAGCGGGAGGTGGATACCGTCCCTCCAGGGTGTATCGAGCGAGTGAGCATTGTTCTTCTTTTTCTCCTTCTTCTTCTTCCTCTTGTTGTTGTTGCATCTCAGCGAGCGCATTCTACATATATCATCTTGCAGCCTCGAGGCATCACCAGCGCAACCCGACATGATCGAGAGAGACCCGGTGTAGAACCCTGCTGGACTTGTCCGAAGGTTTGTCTGAAGGTTTCCGCCTCGAGAGATATTGACAGGAATAAGCCTCAGAATCCGAAAGGGGGGGGGGGGGAGGGTCAAAAACTGAGCCTTGGATACCATTAGGGACCTCCCACCAAGGTTCTCGGGTTTGTTGTTGTTGTTGTTGTTGTTGTTGTTGTTGTTGTTGTTGTTATTCAGATAGATTGGGCGCGAGCTTTGTAAGTCCCGGTTTGTCTCGATGGGAGCGTGACATGTCCTGTGAGACGACCATCTAAGTTCTTATAGAATATCAGAAATGTGGTGAAATAGAGACCTGACGTCGCATTCAGACACCTCGTATAATACATGCCCACCGTCGTCGGTCCTGTCGTCCTGCCCAGAACTGTGGTGCTGACCACTGTGAGGCTTGAACTGGAGCCTGAAGAGAGAAAAAAAAGAGAAAAAAGTGAAAGAAAGAAAGGAAAAAAAAGAAAGGAAAAAAGAGAAAAAAGGAAAAAAAAAAAAAAAAGAAAAGGAAGAGGAAAGGAAGAGGGGGCTACTGCTGGGCGGCCTCTGTTGTGAGGAGGTCTTTGAGGGTGTGTGGCTGGAGACAGGGCCTCGTGCAGCAGAGGTCATTACTGCTGCTACTGCTGCTGCTGCTGCTGCTGCTGCTGCTGCTGTGGTGGGGGCACCGACTACTGACAGTGCCGTCGAAGGCAGCCCCAGAGCGCCCTGCAGCCCCTGGCGCGGCCCTGGGTCGGTGGGCTGACAGGGGGCCTCTGGGGGGGGGGCAGAGGTCCACTGTCGGCACCACCCCGCACCCTGATGGTACAGTGGGTCGGTAGCGGGTGGGCCTACCCGACAATCCTGGGGCAGATCATAGTGGGCGGGTTGAGTACATACATACATACATACATACATAAGTACTGTATACCAGTACATGGGTGCGAGGTACCTGGGGTCTGGGGCTAGTGGTGTCCAGGGGCACTCTCATTCACTTCGCCCACCTGCAACGTCCCGATGGGAGGAAAAAAAGCAACCTCCCTCCCTGCGAGAGACCAGACCGAGACCAGACCAGACGGGGTCCGAGTGTTGAGAGTTGTTGAGAGAGGAGCCCTTCCTGTGGGAGGACGTATTCCTCCTGCTGGAAAAGCAAGCAAACCTTCGAGTGACGCCCTTTCAGCACTGGGGCTTGGGGCTTTACTTTAAAAACCCTCCCGACTTTAAAAACCCTCCCGACCTCCTCCTCGTCCTCGTCCTCGTCCTCGTCCTCCTACTCCTCCTCCTCTCCCAACCCATCTGGACAACCACGGGCTCTGGGCACCTCCAGCTCCCGACACCTCCAGCTCTCACCTCCAGCTCTCGACACCAACCCGCCCAGTGCTTTTGACCCTGCTCGTCGGCACACGGCCCCCCCCCTCCCCTTACACCTCTTCGGGGTCACACTGTCCTCATCTCTCACCCACCCACCCACCCTCCTCGTTCCCCCCCCCCCCCCGCCCCCCAAATTCCTCTCCACCGCAGCAACATGTCGGCGGCTGCCGGCCCCTCGGGGAGCTCGGGCCACGGCGCGGGCAGCAGGGGAAGGGCGCAGGTGGCACCCTTGGCGCTGCCCTCGCCCGAGGCCAGCGACGGCGAGGCCAGCGACGCCGAGGCCAGCGACGCCGAGGCCAACACCATAGACTTCAGGGAGTACACGAGTGCGTTCCTCAACCTCGACGGCGAGGACGAGGACGACGGCCTCGACTACGACTCCCGCCAGGCATACGAGACCATATCGAGCGTCATCTGCGGCCTGATGGTCCCCTCGTGCGCCACGTTCCGCCTCCCCCTGGACGCCGGCGGGCCTCTCCGGCCGGGGCGCTCCGCCCAGCGCCCCTACGAGCTCCTCCACGAGAGGCTCAGCGACCACTCCTTCCTGCTGGGCTTCTTCGACGACGAGGTCCGGAAGGACTGGGACGAGAAGACGGGCGAGCTCACCATGCGGCTCAGGCCCAGCTACGTGCACGACCTCTTCAGGGAGGCCCTGATGGTGGTCATCGGGGCCGAGCTGGACCGGGTCGCCGCCACCTTCCCCGAGCTCCGGCCCCTCCGCGGCAGGATCACCGCGGGCGGCGGGGCGAGGATCCAGAAGTGGCGGGCGGGGTCGGAGCTCGCGTGCTTCGAGCAGGCCCCCGACGAGCAGTTCACGTACCCCAACGAGAAGCACCCGCAGATGGTCCTGGAGATGGGCCACGGCCGCGACAGGAGGGGCCTGGAGCACCTCGTCCACAGCTACTTCGAGCACGTGGTCGACGGCTTCTGCTCGCTCCTCACCTTCGACCTCGACGGCAACGTCCCGGAGGACGAGCGCGTGCCGGGCGTCTACCACCCCGCCTCCGTCTCCCTCTGGGTCTGCGAGAGGGACGAGTACTCCCCCACCCTGATGCTCCAGCAGTGGATGCAGGACGTCGTCTTCCGCGACGCCGGCGGCCGCCCCGTGCCCGGGTGGCTCGTCCTGCCCTTCGAGCTGTTCCTGCCCGAGCGGGAGCACCCCGCCGTCGTGGACCACGTCTCGGCCGTCGCCAACCTCCGCATCAGCTTCGCCTACCTCGCGCAGATCCTCTCCTCCGCAGAGCACAAGAAGGAGCAGAGGGACGAGGCCAGGAGGAACGGGACGCTGAACGGGACAGCGTAAGGCCGCCTGCCCGGCGGGGGAGACCCAGGGGCCGCCATCCCGGCCCGGGACCACCCGACATGGGATCGGGCTGGTCAACCTCGGGCGTCAGGGCCGGCCCCCGTGCCATGGCGGCCGAGGGCCGGAGGCGCCGGCACGGAGTGACGCGGTCACGGGAGAGAGTGTCTTTCCCGGGGCAGAGCGGGGTTTTCCTATTGGTCACGTTGTCGCGCCGACGAGTCTGTATCTGTGTTTCCTTCCGCCCACGCTCCCTCTCAACCTGTGTTTCCCTCAACCTGTGTGTCCCTTCAGCCTTGGTCTTTCAGCCTATCTTTCCCCTCCAGCCTGTGTTTCCTCCAACCCACGCTCTCGGCCCGGCCCCCGCAGTCTCGCCGCCTGCGTGTGATGACGCTTGATGATGTTGCGCGGTCATGTTGTGGGGTCTGTCTTTCGGTTTCTCTTTTTTTTGTCTTCCTTCCTTTCTTTTCTTAACCCACGTTTCTCGGCCCGGCTCCCTCAGTCCCGCCGCCTGCGTGTGATGATGCCTATGATGTTGCGCGGTCATGGTGTTGAACCTGTATTTCCTTACCCTTTTTTTTGTTTTTTGTTTTCTCTCCCTACCACGCTCTTGGGCTTGGCTTTCGCAGTCTCGCCGTCTGCGTGTGATGGACACTTGTGTGTGTGTGTGTGTGTGTGTGTGTGTGTGTGTGTGTGCTGTGGCACCTGGGTCAGATGGTTATTATTCGCCAGACTACCAGAGGTGAATGCTATTTCCTCCATCCCCCCAACCTCATCCGGGCCTGTCGTGACTAGCTCCTGTCCCATCGCCCAACAGCCCCGGCGCGCTGTCGTCCTCGTCATCGTCGTCGTCGTCGGTCCAGCTCCAGTTGGCCTCCATGCCGGACCATGTAGTCCCTCCAGCTGCCGGCGTGCCTTGCGTGGCCAATCCACCAGCCCGTAGCATCCCTGTCGAGGTTGTTGCTGGACAAAAACTCCACCAGCCGGTCTGCCCTGAACCCCCTTTTGCCCTGTGCCCACTCTAGACGTCCCTCCGTTGACTCGGGCCAGAGGACGGACCCGCCGTGCCGTATCAGCGGTGCCGTATCAGCCGGTTCTCAGGCCTTTGAAAGAAAAAGAAAAGAAAAAAAAAAGAAAAAAAAAGGATAGTAGTATTCTTTCCAGCGTATAACTCACTGCCCAGCCTTGCTCTTCCCCAGCCGGCTTCTTCTAATCCGGTGGACTTGAGTGTTCTATATACTGTTCGACGCCAGAGATTCTTGAGGGGTTGGTCCATGCAAAGGAAAAAAAGAAGAAAGGAAGAAAGAAAGAAAGAAAAAAAAGGAAAAGGAAAGAAAGAAGAGAGAAAAAAGAATAGTATTGGGTAGGGATTGGTCGGATCCTACGTGTGCAAGTACCTTGGAAGAGAGGTTGGCGATGAGGAAGACAAGATATCAGGGCTTCCCAATCAGGAAATCCTGGTAAACCTCTGGACCGTCGGCTTCTTCTGCCTTCCCGGTACTTCAAACCCTGCGTAGTCCCGTGAACTTCGCCTTCTAAAATGCCAGACCCCACTGGGATAAATCCTCGAGGTGGGCCGGTACAAAGCTCGTCCAGCAAACCCCTCTCCTATACTCTGGTGGGCGGCTGTCGACTGCGGGTTCACCCCACCGCAGACCTAGGTTTTTATTTTATTTTATTTTATTTTATTTTTTATAAACAAAAAATCCCAAGGGGCAGCCTGGTACGGCCTTTCCGATAGTACCCATGGCCAGCCACCTCAGTCCCCTTCACTGGGTGTAACTACAATGTCAGTCGAAGGGCTGACCTGACTTCACAGCAGGAACATGGAGAATCAGTAGAGCCTGGTGAGACCGGAAAGAAGCTGATGGGAGGTGGGGAGCCTCATGCCCAGGACCCTTTCCAGAAGACCCTTCTCTCCCTCGTACGTGGCCCCGACATATCATGACCGAGATACTCAGATTGCAGGACCCCTGCGTGCCGGATAATCTACCAACCTGCCTGGCCCCCTCCCCCCCTCCCCGCCGTGGGCCAGACCCTGGGATGTAAACCAAGCACCACACACATCTCCCACCCATCAGGTAAGTGAAGGCCGCCGAGGGTCGATGGCCATTGCGCCGTGGGAGCCGGCATTGTGCCGCCAAGGCCAGCAGTGCTTTGGTGTGGACGCGTGACGACCACTTACAGGCCGTGCTGCTCATCCTTCGCCTTGTCTGGTTTGCGACGGATGACGGGGAGAACCGGGAGCCCTATTGCACACACCCACGTCGTGCAGGAGGGAGTACCTCCGCATACTGCTGGGTGCGGGCCTCGCTATAGGCCACAGCGGCACCTAGTCGGGATGTCAGGCCACGGAGCCTACTACGAATAGCATGTACATATGTATGTATGTATGTATGTATGTATATATGTACGTCCGTACATATGTCACAGTGCGGTGGTGCGCAGCCGCCGCGGCGAATAGCAGGCGGACCCGAGTGCGATGATGTACGTCCGTACTCCAGACATGCGTGACAGAGAGCAGACCAGGCACACCTCCCCGACGAAGGGGGTGTGTGTAGTGCAGCTGCTACTTGGCTGTGGGTTTGGGCAAAGACATGCATGGGGGAGAGAGCGAGTAGGTATGTATGTACTTGGTGTACTGTATAGCTGCGGGTTTGGGCAAACGTGCACGGAGGAGGGCAGGCGTCCATGAGGGGAGCAGACATGCAAGCACGCATGCACGAAGCGCAAGGACAGTGGAGGGTACTATATATATTATATGCAATTACCCAACGGTGGACACACTGCCTGCACTTGTAGGACACCTCCAGAACCTCACCTGAAGGCAAAAGTAGTACATAGCCAGCCTCACCCGACGAGGGCCCTCCCCTCCCTGTCCAGCCACGGCGTATCGACGTCGTCCGGCATCTCTGCCCCCTCGAGCACTCGTTACTTGACGCAACAATATAACAATAACCTATATCGTATTCGGGCTGATCCGGTCCCTAACGAGCTTGCTATGCGCCGTGGGTATGATGGTATCCCCCTTCCGCCCTCAGCTGGACAGATACGACTGCCCACCCGCGTCGTTCACCGTCCCGAACCCGCCGACGAAGTACCCCCCGCCCACCTCCGCCGGGGCCGACCCCCTCCTCCCCGCCGGCGCCGCGGGCCACTCGTCGAGGACCGCCTCCCGGCCCGTCAGCGTGAAGTTCACCGCCGCCAGGCCCGGCCCGATGTCGAGCACCAGGCTGTAGCTGCCGGGGTACAGGACCCTGTTCCCGTCCCCGTCCACCCTCGACAGGCTGCCCAGGGTCAGGTCGAGGGTGACCGCGGCGGACGCGCCGGCCGAGATGTTGTGCGCGCGCTGGTACGCCACGAGCGTCTTGGCCGGGTACGGCGCGGGGCCGAACTCGCCCTTGACGAAGAGCAGCGCCACGTAGTCCGAGGGCGCCGCCCCCGTGTTGTGGACCGTCACGGGGACCGAGGCGAAGGGGCAGAGGTCCGGGTAGCCCACGCCGGTGCAGTTCCCCGTCAGGCCCCCTATGTCGAAGCTCCTCGCCGCCCCGCCGCCGCCGCCGCCGCCGCCGCCGCCGCCGGGCAGGCTCATGTCCGCGGCGAAGGTGGTGTAGTGCAGCCCGTAGCCGAACGGGAACACGGCCTCGCCCTCGTACCACCTGTACGTGCGCCCGGGGGAGGAGCTGCCGCCCGGCCGCGCGCCCGGCCGCAGCGCCATGTCCGTCATGGACACGTTGGCGGCGTAGCCCGCCGGGTACTGCGTGACGGGCAGCCGGCCCGCGGGCGCCCGCGCGCCGGTGATGACGTCCAGGACCGCGGGCCCGCCGTCCTGGCCCGGGTACCCGGCCCAGAGCAGCGCGCCGACGCCCGGGTTCGCGGCCAGCGGGCTCCCGTCCAGCTGCCCGCCGCCCATCTGCACCACGACGAGCGGCTTGCCGGACCGCGCGAGCTCGCCGATGGCGTCGAGCTGCGTGCCCGTCCAGGCCAGGCTGACGCGGTCCATGCCCTCGGACTCGACCGAGTCGTCGATGCCGCCAAAGTACAGCAGGACGTCCGCCGCGCCCGCCGCGCCCCAGAACGCGTCCCAGCCGTTGGTGGTCGGGTCGGCGTAGCTCGGGCCCGCGGCGTACAGCACGCTGTCGTTGCCGAACAGCTGCTGCGCGGCGTACAGGGGCGAGCGCAGGTACGGCGCGGCGCCGTGGTACGAGCCCTGCATCTGCGTCGTGGCCGCCGCCCAGTCGCCCAGCACGGCGACCTTCCTGCCCCGCAGCCTGTCGGCCGTGAGCGGCAGGGTGCCGTTGGTGTTCTTGAGCAGCACCGTCCCCTCCGCCGCGGCCAGGTACGCGAGGCGCTGCGCCCCGGGCGTGTTGACGTCCGCCCACCCCAGCGACCGGTACGGCTGGTCCGCGGCGGGGTCGAAGAAGCCGAGCGTCACGAGGCTGGCGTAGAGCCTCGTCAGCGCCGTGTCGAGGTCCGTGTCGTTGATGAGGCCCTGCTGGTAGGCCTCGCCCAGGTGGTGCGAGTAGTACGTCCCGCAGTCGAGGTCCGTGCCGGCCTTGAGGGCCGCCGCCGCCGCCGCCGCCCTGGAGTCGGCCCACCGGTGCGGGAGGAAGACGTTCTGCACGGCATCGCAGTCGGAGGTCACCTGTGGCGGGGCCGGGGCTCCTGTCAGCATCCTTATATCCGGCGGGGGGGCACGTACAAGTATGGGACGGGGCGGGACGGGGCGGGACGGCCTCGGGCCGCGCCAGCTTCTGGTCAGGCTTGCTTACCCAGTGCCCCTCGGCCGCGGAGGACCAGTTCCAGTGGCCCCGCAGGACGTCGTTCAGCAGCCAGTCGTCGGCGCAGGTGGGCACGCCGTTCACGGCGTTGTAGGAGCACATGAAGGCCCCGACCTTGGCGTCGCGCGCGCACGCCTGGAAGGGCGGGAGGTAGTACTCGACCATGTCCTGGGTGGAGATGGACGCGTCGAACTGGTACCGGTAGTTGCCGCCCCAGGACTCGAGGTCGTACCCGGCGAAGTGCTTGCACGTGGCCACGACCTTCTTGTACCTGCCGCCGGCGCCCCCCGCGGCGTCGCCGCCCGTCCCCTCGAGGCCGGCGATCAGGGCCCTGACGTACGAGGACAGGTGGAAGGGGTCCTCGCCGGGCGTCTCCTGGCCCCGCCCCCAGCGGGGGTCGCGGAAGGGGTTGATGTTGGGCGTCCAGTAGTCCAGGCCGGCCCTGCCGTTGTTGCTGAAGGCGCGGGCCTCGGTGGACACGACGCCGGCCACCGCGTGGACCAGGTCGTCGTCGAAGGCCGCGCCGATGGTGATGGGCTGCGGGAAGGACGTGGCCGAGCCGAAGTCCGACGCGTTGTCCGGGTTGAAGGTCACCCCCGGCGAGGAGGCCACCCCGTGGAGGCCCTCGTTCCACCACTCGTAGGCGGACAGGCCCAGCCTCGGGACGCCGGGGGATGTGGATATGGTGGCATTGATCTTCTCCGCGGTGGTGAGCAGCGATATCAGGGCCCTCGCGCGCGTGGTGGGGTCTGTGCCGGCTTGTCAGCCTGGAGGTCCAGATGTGTCTTCTTCCCGGCGGGGGCGGCCTCACCTAGGGAGGTGTCGCACACGGAGTTGTTGGCGAGCGGGCCCGAGGTGCAGTCTGGGAAGCTGAAGCTTGCGAGAGCCGTCCTGCCCAGGGCGACCAGGCCGCCCAGGGCTGTCGACGACTTCACCATGGTCGGGGGGGGGGGGGTGTTTTCGGACCGGGGGCGACGACAGCAAGGAGGAGGGCCTGCTGCTATGCCCAGGAGCCGTCCCTACCAGGAGGGAGGAGACGAGCCCTTCGACCTTATATACCACGCCACTGCCGGCTGGACATGGGGCCCTCCATCTTCTGTAGTATCTGCCGGTCGTCGTCTCCAGGTCCACCTCTCTCTCCCCCCCCCCTCTCTCTCTCTCTCAAACACACACACACACACACACACTCTCTCTCTCTCCATGCCTGCCTCATGTGATTTTACCGGCGGGGGTTGTGGAGGGCTGTGGAGGCCAGTTGGAGGTCGGCCAGCCAGGAAGGTTCCCACCAAGTATGGTACAGCCCCGTCAGCATGCAGGAAAGTTGGAGAGGGCTCGGGGACTGGTATGGTACTAGATGTTGGAGATGTCCCCAGGCCAACAATGCGGCGGCCCACCCCTCCCCCACCCAGGCTGAGCCGCGGAAGGGTCTGTGAGGGGGGACTGCGACGTCACCTTGGTGGATGGCGATGGAGGCACGGGCTCGGCTGGAGCTCCACCGACCCATGGCTTCACCCCCGGTGCCGGCAGTAGCGTCGAGCGGCGGTGGCAGATGGGATTTAGCCGGCATTTTATCCTGTGCTCCCCCAAGAAAACGGGGCTCGGCGGGATCGCCACTGGGTTCCGCGATGGGGAGAGCCGGCTCTGCCCTCGTCGGGGGTGCCGCTTGTCGGTCGGGTCGGGAGGCAGAGCCCACGTCTTGAAGAATTGCTCCTGCCTGCTCATACAGTGATTACCCACCGGGGACAGTGCTGAGAACCCGGCACAAGGAGCGGGAGGATGCTCGCCGGGATCCCACCAATAGTCAGGTGAAAGCCTCAGGAATAATGGATGTCTGTCCAGGCGTTAAGGCCGGGAATACGAAGATCCGCAGAGGATTGCAACACGCATGTACGGTGGCGGAGGGGTCGTGCGTTCGAGGTCGTCGTGACGGTTGATCCCTGAGGTTGCACTGTCTCTGGGATAAAAGGACAGTTATCAAACAGCAGCCTTGACTCGGGTTCTTGAGGACAAACGGTGGGATGCCGATGCCCGCAGCGTGCCCTTTTCGGTAGAGACGTGGCCGCTGAACAGGAGTCAGATGCGGGCCTCGAGTCGTTCCGAGGTAACTATATATCTGACCTCACGGGGGCTCCACAAAAGTGCTGATGGAGGCTCGTGTGGACAAGCCGGATCGGGTTGCGCAGGAATCGGAAGGAATATTGAAGATCTTGCTTGCTAGCAGAGCACGGTGTGGGAAAGTAACATCCGCTTGTACTGCTGCTGTACACGCTGCTGTACACGCTGCAGGTATGTGGCCATTACCTCCCTATTAGAGGCTATGATACCAAGGGAGGGGGATGGGAGGGGGGATGGGAGCGCGAGAGACGAGTGAATAGGCACCGGTTGTGGTATGATTAGCACGTATGTAATGGATATAGGCTGTGGATATACATAGCTGGAGTCTGAAGTGGGACATGATGAATCCAGTATCTGATTATACTCGGAGCACGGATACTGGAGACTGACGGATCGAATGACAGTGGTGGGACTAGCCTTGACGTGCCACCCTCCTTGCCTCACGCCTGATATGCGAGGTGTTGTAAGGGTTGAAGGTCCTGTCGCCCATGCGCAGAGGACCCTCCGCGTCCTTTAACCGGAGGGTCGAGTCAGGCGCCCTCGAACCCGGTTCTGAACTTCTGGAACAGGACCTGCAGGCTGGAACTGGCCACGAGGAGCCTCGAAGGTGCAATGTCGTAAACCTCAGCTACTGAACGAGACGCCTGATGTATCGTCTTCGTCTCGATGTTCGCCCCATACATAATCATGAGGGCTAGGGCGCGCTCCCAGGCGGCCAACGCAGGTGATGGGGACTCCTTCGCGTATACGACCACCGCGAATGCGAAAGCTTCGGTCCAGATGGTCGTCTGGACCCCGTCGCGGTAGATGCTGAGGTTGGGGTCGGCCCCGTTCTCTAGCAGTCCCGCAACCATTTCCGGATTAGGGCTCGACCTGGAGAAGAGGGCATCTAACAGGAGAGGCCATGCTGATGCCGCTCTTGGGGCGCCGGCGTGGGCCGTGTCGGGAGCTGAAGTGCTGGGGGCGGGAGGGTCTAGCAGCAGTCTCCTGAGCGAGGTCTTCCATGAGGCTCTGCGAGGTGGCTCAGATCGTGGTGGCTCAGGGTCCCAAGGCCCTGATGGGTCTGTGTTCGGAAGCACCAGGCACCCTGGCCCCGTTCTTCTCTGGACGTAGCCCACAACATTGCATTTCACCGCGAGGGACAGGAACGTCCCACCGAAACTTGCTATCCTGTATGCCCACGGTGTAGTTGCAGGGCCAGAAACGGCGGTCGGAGCCACATGAAACGGGGGGGATGAGCCGTTGGTCGTGTGGGATCGTTGCTTCTAGCTCGTCCAGGACGCGCACCATTCCAGCCTGGTTGTCCTCGGACACTATTGACGCGTGTTGCATACAGTTGGAGTTCAGGCGCCTCCTCATGACCTCGACGTGAATGTCCCTTTTTTTCTCCGTCAGGACTTCTTTGGGTAACCTGATGGAGAAGTCTGTGTCTTCCTCATCAGCGTAAGAGAAGAGGAGCGCTTCGGGGGGGTTTTGGCAAGCAGGAATCAGGTGGAAATACTCTGCCGCATGTTTGTGGTAGAACTTGTCGATATTGTCGAGGATCCTGTCGTAGAGTCTTTCCAGACCTTCCGGTATATCGTCAAGCCGCTGTTGCAGATCGGACACCCTGTCTCCAGCTTGCATGCCGTTGAGGAGGGATGTACACACGAGATCGACCCAGAGAAAGACACCGGACGCTTTGCGGACGACCCGTTCGATGAGGTCTTTCGAGAAATCGGCCTCGCGCTCCTTCAAAAATGCGAAGTCGTCGTCAGATTCAAACCGGAAAGCGACGTAATCTCTGGTGTCGTCGTAGGTGAGGTTCTCCATCAAAAGATTTGGCTGGTCCTTGAGGGCCTTCTCGAACTCAGTCCAAGGGCGGCTAGCAACACATATCTTGACCGAGCGCATCCGGATCACGGCCTTCACCCAGTCGATGAGACTTTCGTAGTCACCAGTGAACTCGTCAAGCCCATCGATGAAGAGGCAGATCCTTGTCGATGTTCCGATGAAGGCGAGAGCCCTGCCCAAGATCTGCTGAAGCTCTGCCTCCCCGAACCTCCTGGTATCCTCATTGTAGAGACACAGTGCCTCCCACCTTCTGGGCGCTATATGTGGAATCGCATCGGGGCGGGCCTGTAGGATCTGGCAGAGCAACGTCCTGTACAGCCCCTCTTTAGACGTCTGGGTCTTTGATCCTCCGACCCAGAACAGCTGCTGGTCCGACTCGAGCCAGTGACGGAGGTTGTCCCAGGGCCGTGTCTGGCCCTCTTCGGACTCTGGGTCCTCGAAAATCCACCGAAAAGTTGTCTCATGTGCCCCAGCCACTCTGAACTCCCGCTCATACATCTCCAGATATGAGAGGCTTGAGATGAACTTGTTCTGCAGCTTCTGTTGCCGCCAGGGAGGTATCTCGAAATGGGTATTTCCACCGGCCGTATCAGGAGACCCAAACCCCTCTTACACAGCGTCGAGAAGACCTTGGCGAAGAGATGTGCTGAACATGGAGTTGCCAGCCCCTGCGGGACCCGCCCCAATAGACAAGATACTCGATCAGGGCAGAACCCAGGCCTTCTTCAGGATGTCCGATCTGGTCGAGCCTGTCCTTGAGCTCCTGATTGTCACCCTGCAACCGCACAAGCTCTCCTAGCATGTTTTCCTGGTTGTCGAGGGATTTGGTCATACAAAATCTGTACTCGACCATCAACTTCATGACCAACCATAACCAAGTCTGGTGACAAACTTTACCTGAAAGATACTGATAGGTTACGGGTCATTTGATTCCCCAGCTGGTCCAGTTCTGATTGCAAGTCCCTGATCATCCTCTCGTTCCATCTGACCTTGAAGGCAGTCACAATAGCCTCTCTTCTCCTGTAACGCGCAACTTGACCGGAGCCGCAGTCGCTCTGTGGCTGAGGGGGGTGACCACAGCTCGTCACCCTCGTCAGGGATGCCAAGCCCCTCAATAGAGTCCAGCATTTTCTGGGCGGCGTTGTTGCATTGTTCGGCGAGCCTGGAGATATTCTGGTCGCTCTCCTCCTGTATTAAACGCGTCGCACTATGCTTTCGCCGTATCTGCTGGGTGATGGCTCTGAGGTCCTTTGAAACCACCCGCAGGCTAACGAGGCTCCTGAGCGCATCCTGTCCCTGGTGGCATACATTCCAAGCCAATTTCACAAAGTCTTTGCCAAAGCTTAGGACGGAGAGAATATTGACGGCAGGACTAAGTGCTGCAACGCTCTCGGCCATGGCAACGGAGCCCTTCACTGAGATCACCAGCACCAGGCCTGCAGAATGTGGAAACCCGGGAGAGATGGGAAAGATCAGTGATATGTTGGGTATGTACGTCAGTGTCGTCCTAGCTGAAAGCTCGCGAGTCCTACAGAAAGTGGGCCTGCAAGGGTACCCCACATGCAACCTTCTGTAGGACTCAGGCGCTTGTCTAATGATGTGTGTTGTGTAAGTAACCTTGGGCTGTCACGGCCGCATCTCATCGAGGATCTTCGGTCGCCTCGTGATGGCTTGTGAGGTCTTCAAATGCTTTGTGCAAGCTGTGGTTTTGGGGAGGGAAGGACAAAGAGGTGTTGGCGTTCTGGGCTGTTGCGTATTGGAATTTCGTTCAGCCTGAGGTTGAAAACCAGAGATCAACAAGTAGTTGCATCTCCACGAGAAGACTACGCAGGTTCGATCTCACTTTGCTGCCCGCAGAATCAAGAGAGGCCTACTACTGGTATCCAACGGATCCTGTGAGTTCGACAAGAGCGGGTTGCCTGGGCGTCCACGGATTGTGGCTATACACCGATGCAACGATGGAACAAGCAGTAAGCGTTCAAGCAGGCTCGTCGACCCAATGCTGAGGACGAGCAGCTTAGTTATGCGCTGATATTGACTAGCCGTCAATACTGAACCAATTTTTTCTTTCTTTTGCTGATTTTCTTTCCAGAATCGTGGTCGGAAGTAGAGAATGCAATCACGGGGCCAATATAGAAATCGAAGTACCTCTAGGTACCACTTATCCATCAAACAAGCTAGGCCCAAATCTCATAGCCTTCACTACCCAGGAATGTATATCAGATGTTTCCAACTGGTGTAGCTCGAGCGCACAGGATCAACAGTAGAAGCCAGCGTTTCCTGGGCATCACCCAACGGTGCCTTCCGTGACAATGGCGTAGAAGTCATTGATGAACCAGGATAGAGTCGACTTCCGCTGCCACGGCTTCTCGGGGTTGAGAAGCTGAAAGTCCAACGACCGCAGTAGCTGTGGGGGTGTCAGGAGACGGTGAAGTTGGGGCCGGAGAGCAGGGGAACAAAATGGAAACAGGAGCAGGATAAAGACGAGGGTAAGGGAGGGAAAAGGACGTAGAACGTCAAGGGGGCGAAGAGAAGAGTAAAGAAGAGAACTGCTTGTTTCTTGACTGACCTCAACAAAGATCTTGTTCATCTCCATCCACGCCAGCGTTTTGCCCAGGCACAGCCAGCGGCCGAACCCGAAATTCAGGTCGACCACTTTCAGGCGCCTTGCCTTGGTGGCTGCATCACATTCTGTGAACCGTTCCGGCCGGAAAATGTTGGCATCCTGTCCGAACACTTCCTGATTCTTCATCAGACCAGTGTGGTTGAGGTAGATCTCCGTACCCTCGGGAAGATGCTTTCCACATATGATGTCTCCACCAGCAGGGACTACCTTAGGGAATCCAACGGTGAGGGGAGGCGCCATTCGCATGCCTTCGTTAAGGACGGCCTAGGAGTAGGGTTATCAGTCAATGACATTTACATCACATAGAAGGACTTCGTTGCACATATAATCGCACGCGGCTTACCTGGAGATAAGGAAGATGTTTTGTCTCCTCATTCGTAACCGGACTCGAGATACGACCTTCCCGGATCCCGTCTGCAATCTCCTGCTTAAGTTTCTGGTAGGTGTTCGGAGAAACCATGAGATACATCAGGATGGCACGGATCGTGGTGATGGATGTCTCGGTCCCCGCAGGCAGCAGGACGGCCAGATCTAGTTCAGCCTCGCTCAGCGGCAGACCGTGCTTCAGCCACTCGTCCTTCACAGTTTTGTCATTAGTGATGACCCTCTTGTAGTATAGCCGCGAATGCTCACCAGCATATTGCCATCATGGTCCTTATCTTGGCCGTGTTTGGCCCTCTTCTCAATTGCGTCACGAAACACACTGGGAGCAGGTAGGTGTTCAGCAAATTTGCCTCCACAATGGCATGGTCTCTAGGACTTCGAACTCACCCGAGCCAGCCCTCATTTACACTAGGGCCGAAGAGGCTGAGGAAATAGGGTGAAAAGACGATGGAGCGCAGGAAAGGCAACATGGCGGCAGCCTGGACGGAGGTAATAATACTTTCCGTTTCCCCCAAATAGTTAAAGTGGTCCTTGTTGAGCGGCAGGTCTCCCCATGCCTCGCCTAGACCGGCCTGGGTGACAAGGTCGACTTGGAAATACTGGAGTATGCGGCCGATGTCGACAACGGCCTGTCCCTTGGCCTGATTGATCCGGCTCCTCAAGACATCCACAAGTATGGCAATCTGCGTGTCAACAGTGCTCTCGAGATCCATCAGACCCTTACCCGAGAAGCCGGACATCAGCTTGGTCTTGCGCTTGTCGTGTTTGGGGATGTCCAGCTCATTGAGGACGGAGCCGCCCCAAGGGTTGAAGCGCATCGAGTCGTACCAGGAACTGCGGCCGTAGCTAGAGCGGGCGGAGTTAATCCTCCAAAGAGGTTCAGGCTCGGACACGGCGACGCCTGTAGGGGAGATGCGAACTATATTTCCGTAGTCCTCATTAAAGGCGGAAATAATTGTATTGAAGTCCACTTCCACGTCTTCTAGTCAATATGTGCACATTGATGATTTCAGGAGGTGTCTGAGGCGTCCTGAAGCATCTCCTAAGTACCCCCCCCCACCCCGAGACACCTCATAAGACGAGAGAAATGAAAAGGAACATTTTCGGCGGGACTAAGTTGCTTACTGGTTTTCATATATCCATATGCCCATAGACTGGTCAAGGAAGCAAGAGAAGGCCCTGGGATGTGGCTGAGACGGTACCATTGTACGGCAGTGGAAATGACAAAATACAAGCAAGCAATGATGGACCCAACAAAGACCAGGGCCTTGCCATCGAGGCTTGAGAAGGAAGTGTCTAAGTTCCACAACTCCATTGTCAACGGTTCAGTGGCGGCGTATGGGTACTAAGTAGAAGATATAAGCCGGCCGCTTGAGAGTACTCAGAACTACTAGAGAACAGAACTCGGAGAAGATTTGGACCACATTATATAGATACTCAGTCTCCCATACTACTAATGAAGAAGTATCATCATCCATGGGCCTGAGTGAACACCTCTTGCAATAAGCAGAGTGTGTTGTACGACAGTTAACTATGGCTGCACATACCGCTAGTTGGGGCAGTGAACAGCGCTTGTCCACAAGTCTCTGAGGCTCTGATGGCATGTGATGCCGACCTGTGCAAATGAGTGGTGTGGTGATGTTACCTTAGACTATTCTTCCTGTAACATAGGGTGGTAGTCTACATCATATGCATGTTGGCATAACCTATCAACATACACCTAAATCATGGCCAGGAAGACTGCGGAGCAATCCCAGACCAAATCCCGAGCCTCAACGCCCTGCTCGTCCAGTTATATCACAATGTCCAAAACGTGGTGGATGCCTCCATGTAATCAATTTCATTTCCTATCATCTGTCATCTCGTGTGCTGTCCAAAGCCGCAATCATTGATTGGTGCCCACTTTGACGACTAGGATGGGATGCAGAAGATATTGTCTGTGGCGGCACGGCGATAGCTTCCAACTAGGAGATGAGTGCCGCTCGCCTGCCACACCTCTTTTGCCAAAGGGATTTGCTCAGTTTGGAGGTTGGCACCAAGTCTGGAATGATAACCCGGACAAGTATCAAGCACATCCACTGAGAGAGATCTATGTCCCCGGGGTTTGCTGTGCCGTCGCTCCCTTGCCCTCTCCCGTTCGGAGAACTCGGTGCCTTTAGGCCCAGATTAACTGATGGATGGAAAGCAAGCGAGGTCTTTCAGAGTTGATTCGGAGCGTGTGGCCGAGTGAACACAGCAGTCCACACAAGTTGTGTCGAGTGAAGGGGTCTGAGTTGGCTTTGCCACTAAATTCGGCTGCTTGTTTGGCTTCACAAGGTTTGAAGTTGACTTGTTTGATGCCTTATTTAGTTTGATCAGCTATATATTCAGCATGATCAAGTGACTGACTTCCCCGTCGACTATGGCTTGCGGATGGCAATCATCTTTTCTCCATCGTATGCGCCAACCCCGGTTTTTTTATGGTTTTTTTTTAAATTTTTTTAAATTTTTACCTTGACCAAAACAAGCTAACCTCCTTCCACGAAGATGTCATCGGTTCGTATGATAGCAAAATACACAGCAACAGTAGGGTCACATCGTTCCAGCTCAGTTGGATGTACAAATCCTCCCAGATCCCCCAAAAAAATATGTGCAGGCAGGGCCATAACAGCCTCCTCAGTTGGCCATGATGCTTTGGCCTCCATCGGCGGTGACCCGGTGTCGAATCCGCACTTTGAGCACGCCATGGCTGAGCTTCTCCACGGCGTCGGTTCCTGAGGGCTTCAGGATGGCGCTGGGTGCGAACAGCAGGGCCTCGCCGACACGCAGCTTCACGATCTGCGCGAAGAGGCCCTCGGCCTGCATGAGGCCGCCGGCGGCGTCGCGGCTGGCGCGGCTGGCGTCCAGCAGTGTGGCGGAGAACTCGGAGACCCCCACGAGGTGCTTCTGTAGGGCACTGAGCCACTCCGGTGACGTGAACCGGTGGACGATGGTGACGGAGCACAGGTCCAGCAGCTTCGGCGAAATGGTTGGCTCTTGGGTGGAGATGATGATACGCGCCGCGAGGTGGCGCTGCAGGCGGATGGTCGCGAGCAGGCTCTCCGTCAGGGCCGAGGACTCACCGCTCTCGTTCATATACCTGTGTGCCTCGTCCAGAGCGACGACGCGGCCGACGTCCTTTTGCTGTTCGAGGAACAGGGACAGGCATAAGTTGAACAATTGGCATGCCCCTTCTGGGGTCACACAAGGACAAGAGAGATCGACGATCGTTAGCTGACCCGGCCGCGCAGTCCAGCTGTTGCCTAGCGATCGGTCGATCGCCATGAACGACTCAAGAGTATCGAGGCGCTGGTCAAGCGGTGTCCGGTGGTGGTCAGCGAGGTCCTCACCGTCGAGCATGGCCTTGAAGGCCTTGTAGTTGAAGTGAGAGCCGGGCCTGCGCTGCTGCTTGATGCGTAGGTCTCGAAGGATCCGGTTGACGGCGTGCATGTATAGAGGCATCGTACCGCCCACCTTGACAGCCATCAGGTCGACCATCCGCTTGGTGTTGAGATCACGCTCCCGGATCCGAAGAGGCTCGACACTGGTGTTCATGCCGGCGTACGTTCTGGTGATGGAGCCAATGTTGCTGGGTGCGCACAGCACACGGACCTTGATGTCGGGATTGCTGGCGATATAGGCAGCCTCACAAGGGGAACCCTTATCGTCAGATGTAAAGGTATCGTAGTGGAAGACGATGCCCGCCAGGGGCCGGGGGAGCTCATTGGCTTCGGACTTGAAAAGACAGTTCTCGAGCAGGCAGGAGAGGGTGTGGCTCTTACCAGAGCCCTGGCTGCCGCAGACAAAGGTGCTGGAGGGCGCGGCGACGTTGTAATAGTACATCTCCTCCGAACGGCTTGGATCACTGGTGTCGCCAGCCATCAGGCCGTACTGGGAGAACAGTGCACCACCGGCCGACTCTACAGCGGCTCGCACGGTCTCGGTGAAGATTGGAGCGGTCTGGATCTCGTTGACTACATCCTGCACGTGGGTGTGGGATCGCTCGAGGAGGGCATGACGACGGACCAGGACGTCCTGGGGGTTGGCGTGGCCATTGGGAAGCCCGTTGCTGGCGAGGCCATTGTTGTCTAGGCCGCCACTGGCGAAGCCAGTATTGACCATGCTGTTGGTCGGGAATCCTGATCAATGGAGATCTGTGTCAGAAGAGTGTGCGGATACCTGGAGACGGCGACCCCTCCAGAGTCAACCTTGGAAGCACCAGCCATGGCCAACTTACCGTTCATGCCGTGCTGAGAAGACAGGTTCTAGCCCGCCGCTGACAGAGCACGAGGGATCTCCAGGAACCTGGTTGTGGCAGGACCAACCAACCTATGTTGACTATCGTGGGGGTTCAAGTCTGATGTGATGATATAAGACGACGACGAGTCTGCATGCGGTTCCAAGCCGATGGCGAGACGCGTCGAGGACTTAAGGCAACGAGGGGAGGATGCTGTGGGCGTCTTTGAAGACGCCTGGGAAAGATCGAATGGGAAGACCAGTGTGCAGGTGGCTTCCTGCAAGGGAATTTCTGTGGGAGAAAAGGATGGCGTGTACTTCGGTGGAAGGAGCTGGACTCCTTGATGAGCACGGTGGATGAACTTCAAGGTCCAGGCCCAGCGGCCGAGGGGTCTTAGGTCTTAGGACTTGGGTTTCCAGAGCTTTAGGCGGTATCGCCTAGGCGGTCAAGGCCCTCTGGGAGGCAATGATACAAGATGTCTCCCGCTATAGCCTCTAGATGAGCTCTATAATAGGTACGTGGGCTACAATGCACCGGTGCAGAGTGCTCTTGAGTCCTGCCTTCCTACAAGCCCAAGCGCTATACCTTTCCCCTTCTATTGTTCCAACTCCTCACAGCGGTCAAGGGCCCTCGAGGAGGCAACAACACAATATGTCTCCTGCTACAGCCTCTAGATGCCCTCCATAACACGTAGGTTACAATGCACCAGTGCAGACTGCTCTTGTGTCTTGCCTCCTCACAAGCCCAAGTGTTATATCTCCCCCCTTCTATTGTTCCTACTTCTCACAGCTCTTAAGGACAAGGGGGTGGATGGGGATTGCTGTTTGTTCTACATTGAGGATGAGTGGGTCGAAGATGAAGATGATGGATGCAATATCATCTTGGCGCGCGAAGGATTCCCACAGCACCTCGGCCCGAGCCGTAGTAGTGTCTCTACTGTAGGCCCACAACGCCTCTTCAGTGGTTCAAAACCTCCAGCTCGGCAGTAAAGTCCGACGTCAGCCCTCGAATGTGGCCGCATCTCAAGCCCTTTCACCTCCGTACTCGGACTCACCGAGTAGCCCAGTCTGCGCCTGGGCGCCAAAATCTGCTTTGATCGACGAGGCCGTGGGAATGACGATGCAAGGAACCACCGCCTCAGACTCGGCTCCGGCCACACCCAACTCCTTCTCCAGGCCACAGCCGAGGCCGCCGAGGTCGCCAACACGAGCGGCAGAGATCCGAGTCCAGAACAGGCGACGAGAGTACCTGGAGCGGAACCCCGGATATCTCTCCTCGGCCGAGCACGAGTTCGCAGGTAGATGCAGCCCTTGCTGGGGAGAGGCTCATCAGAGGCCCCCCGGGCCCTCTGTGGCTCGTTAATGCGCCCCGACAAGACTTCATGATTACCCGTCTCAGACCGCGAGGGCAGGGCCCGGTGCTGACCAGGTCTACAGATCCCGACCTCTACGACAAGCTTGTCCGGCGCTTTCAAAGCCCCGCCGAGCGTGAAGCCGAAGGCCGCGCCAGGGGCTGGGGCAAGACCCTCGAGTCATCCCTGATGCGCGGCGAGGCACGGCTCGAGAGGGTCGCTGCATCCTACACGGGCGACAGGGCTCGCCCTACACTCCCCAGTGGCCCGCCGCGACAGCCAGGTCGGGAATCCGCAGGTACCAATTTTGACATCGACTCGGACCTCGCCGAGGAGAAGCCGGTGACCAGGGAGGAAGGCCACGCGGCTTGGGAGGAGTTCTTGCGGGAGAGGTTTGTCAAGGGCGGGGACGAGGACTTCAACTACGGCAAGGTGGACAAGAACGAGGACCTAGACTCGATGGAGGACAGGGATAGGGAGGAGGCGTATTTCGACGAGGAAGGGCCGGGATGGGCGGATGATAGCGAAGGGGACGAGGGCGATGATGATGGAATGGATGCTAACATTGGGGATCCAGGGCAGCAAAGGAGGCCCAGGAGAGAACGAATACTGCTGGGGGAGACCGGGATACAGGACTATTGACATTGTGGCACCTCTCAGACCCCAGCGTCCGTCTGAGAACATAACCCCTTTCCCATGAACCAACGCGGACTTCCAAGCAAGATCATGCATAGTCACAAGACTATGGCCCGGTCTGACCATTGGTTATATTACAGAGTTGCCTACTACCGGGTGCATGGGCGATAAAAACAAGCATTATGGAGGGGTTCTCTTTGCCGAGCTCAATCGCAGTCAACTTGGTTGGGATTCGAACCCGCAACGCAGCGGAACACGGAGGCGACAATAACAAAAAGGTTTCCACCCCCATATAGCTACATTATCTTACCCTTGAAGAGGCAGAGGCTTCAGTTGCCAGCTGGAGCCTTGTACCCAGCAAAATCTCAAAATTCTTTAGCTTTTTATTTTTTTTATTTTTTTCTCAAGGATAATGATACTTAATTAAGAATTCACATAGAATAATATAGAAAGGAACAATAAGTTCTATAATTATGATGACAGTAGAAGGTAGAAAGGCAATGATCTAGATGGATCGAAGTGAAGGCATCATAGGTATTAATAACTGAAGAGAGGTCGGACCTCGGGCGGCCCCTGGGCAACCCGAGGGCGTGCTAGCCCGTCAGCCGGCAGCTGAACATGGTGCTGGGAGTGATTTCAGATATAATCCTCGCCCGTCACATTTCTCCAGGACGAGATTTGCTCTTGATTGGTTCAGTAATCACAAGTCCTTCGTACCAGCTTGTCACGGAGATTCGGTGCCAGAGGTCCAATCTAGGACACCGGGCGAAAGCCTGCGGGAGATCCAGACAGGCCTCGCGCGCAGCATGCCATCATGCGATCCAGGACCAGTCCCAGCTTTGAACGAAGACTCTCAACATCATGATTGATGATGTAGAGATGAGATACAGTAATAAAGACTGCCCTTTGTTCCGAGTCTCTACCTTACACCTCCACTCACATTGACGAACGTGGTGGCTGGCCGCAACGCTTGCTTCACGTCCCCACCCTGACCTCGTACGAGTGGACGCCGGGCAATATCTACAACGGCGTCAAAGAGCCACTTTATAATGCCCTTTCCTACACCTGAGGCCGATGGCGACTCAAGGAGGGTGAAATCCCAGAGGTTGGTCCGGCGCTGAACATCCGTGCGCCTGAGAACATCAAACGCGCAGGGTATGATAAAGCGCCCTTGACGACACCATTCATGTGGCTGGACCTGGCCTGCATCGACCAACGCGGCGGTCCCGTGGCGAGCGATGGAGATCGGGCGAGAGGCCGCCATATTCAGAAGAGCCGCCAGAGTAGGAGTGTTGCTGTCACACGCCATCATGGATGAGAACAGCTGGACGTGCTTTCAAGATTTCCTCGATGTTCTGCAGGAAGTTCGTAAGAAACCGGAACTGGACATCATACAAGAGGAATGATTGCGCACGGCTGCCAGGGTGCCTCCACGAGATACTCTCCGATCCTTTGTTCTCGTCGCTGTGGACATTCCAAGAAGCTTACCTTGGCAGCGATATCTCCCTCATCACGGGATCTGCTCTCGCCCTGGTGGTGAAGGACCGCCTCCAGCCCCTACACCGCCTCAGGAATATCGCGACTTTCGTCAGCCACCTGAAGCGTAACACGCATCGATGCCGGCCCGCTTCCGCCGCACGTAGAGAGCCTTGTAAGCAAGGTCGACTCTTTATACGAGGCCGCGGGCCTGCAGAGCGTGACAGACACGCGCTGCGAGCGCGAGCCACTGATGTGTGCGCGACATCGCACCGCGACGCAGGAATGCGGCCGGGTCTACGGTACCATGCAGGTGTTTGGATACAAGCTGGGCTCGTCGCGACCTGGGTGTGAGCGGGAGGTGTATACTCTCAGCGAGCTATCAGGCCAGCCAGGGTCTGCCTTGCTCAGCCACTATCCACTGGAGAGCCAGCTTTACGTACTATGCAAGCCCGCGGCGGAGGGGGCTGCCTGGCGCACCGGCGTTGATGCTGCTATGCCCAAGCGGTTTCGAAACTTTGGCTCCATGATGGGACGCGAGGTCGTGAATGCGGTTGCACGAGGATACCGGGTCGACATCACCTATGACACGGCCAATATGCCCGTTCCCCGATTCGGCACTGAGAGGGCGGCTGAATATCTGTCTAGGATGTTCTCTGGGCGTCTCTGTCCACGGGATATCCTATGGTCTGTCTGGACAATCATGAACTATTATAGCGGTGTCAAGGCTGCAGTGGCTGCTACGAGAATGGGCGCCAGCGCGTGTCACTTCTACCCGGATGCAACAACCCTTCTTCGGCAAGGACGGCGTGGAGGACATAATAGATGCACGGCAAGCATACGGCCAGCGTCTCGAGAGGCGACTCAGTGCAGCTCAGGTGGTGGTATTATATCTCGCCACGGAGCAGGTAGATCTCAAGGGGCTGGAGCACTACATTAAATTCATCGAGAAATTCCATATCTTCAGCCAATTACATGTGTTTCATCATCCTATGCAATACGGAAGTGGTTAGCATATTGGTACAAGCTCTCAGATTCTCTATGGGACCCCCAATCCAAATTTTCCAGTAAGTAAGATCGAACTTTGACGTGGGTATCATCAAAATTACGGTGGAGAAGAGTTTTATGGCGCGCCTTATCGCTAATAAAGGCCGAAAATGTAGAGAAACAAGCGAGGCGGCTATTATTATTATTATTAATTTTTTTTTGGTAACAAGGGCCCACCGGTCCTAAGGTGCTCACCTAGCACAAGGAAGCTCGACAGCAGGATTTGGGGATACTTCGTGGGGAAGCTGATCCCATCTGCTTCCTTAGCCTAGCGGGAACCCATGATGCAGCTTGAATATACGACTTTGAAGACTTTGTACAGCGGCAGAATTCCTTAGCAGTGTGGCGGTTCACCTCGACGCATCTGAGGTCTCAGCCGAATGTCCCGGATACAATGATAGCGGCAAACATCGACATATCACAAAGGCTGGGAGAATCTGTGGGTCTTGGGATGGCTTGCCAAAAGATTCTCCTCCTCTGGTCTCGTTGTGTTGCATTTGGGTTTCCACCCTTTTGGGTCCGCCAAAGGGTCCGGACTGTTACTATTACGCCAAGGGTCGGGTGGGCAGGATACCACGATCAACCAACCCCTGGCGACGTCTCGGCTTTTGCCTTTGGTAGGCTGAGGCTGCGGATCGAGTTCGGTACTGACAGGGTAATGGAGTCCCGGAGGAGCAGTACGATGCATATGCTCATGGTTCAAGCAGGTGAAGTGGACCAGCTGCCAGTTTTGGAGAAGGATCACGATGGCCTTTCTGAGGGATATAGCGCTGACTGGACAGACAGACGCGTCGGGATACTTTGGTAGAGCTCACTTCGAAACATCCCAAGTATTTACATCAGCATGTACTTGGCACCCATTTAGCCGTTACCATGTCTTTGAGGCAGAGCGCATTGCCCAAGTCACGACAGCGCTTGCTTCCACTATAGGTCCTAGATACTAGAGTCTCCTCCGTTCATCAAGAATATGCGCCAATAGCAGGATGTGTTGCTTAACTGCTTGAAGTATTCAGCAGATCCCAGGGGTGTATGTAAATCTGAGCCTTTCCACCGCCTTATGTCAGACTTGCTGTGGCCTCCGTCCAGTGTAATAAAGCCTAGTCTCCTTGAAAATCCATTATGAGCAGGAGCGGCTCCGAGTCTACCCTCGACAACGTGAGCTCCCGCCTCTGCCTATCACGCCGATATCTATTTATATGATGCAGATGTCCTATGTTCGGCACTATGCGTATACTATCCCAAGGATTTCAGAGTGACAGACGAATACATTTGACATGCGAGATGTGTACAATATCATCGAGCTTACTATTTTATGTCACCGGGTGATAAGTGGTACCCTGCCGACCTTGAGCTTCTTAAATATTATATAGGTTTGGGATTCAGTTCTCGGGATCTTGACCACTGTTTGTGGACTGATTATTTTTTTTATCCTTTTATTTCTTTTTATTTCTTTCGTTCCTTTTCCTCTTTTCCTCTTTTTCCTCTTTTTTCTTTCGGTGGGGGAGGGGAAACATTAGAGGTACTTATCAGGGGCTGGGACAGACGTCTGGTTTATATAGAAAGAAATATTCAGTCAATGCAGTTGGTATTGTCTGAGGAAAGGAAAGGAAGAAACAGAGGGCCAGAAGGCCAGAGGGCTAGAAGGTATGCAAGGTGTGCCCAGCTGCTGGCGTAATAGTGCTATGCAAATTTGGCTGGTGCGTGGTCAGGACCAGATGTCACCAGTCTTAAACCCATCATTTCAGATAGAAACCTCGAGCTTCTTGATAAGGTGCTATCTTTCACCCCGCTATGTTGAGGAGGAGGGTTTCAGCTCTGTGAAGGGTCTTGGGCGAGGCCGTGGATGACTTGAAGAGTGCCGCCGAACCTCTTCGACAGGCCGGGCACCTGTGAGCGGGTCATAGATTGATTGCCCTGCTGGTCCTTTCCAACAGGCCCTTCGCATTGACCTTGGCCACCTTGGCGGCCTGCAGGTTGGCACTCTTGCTGATGCTGAGATGCGCCCTTTTCCTCGCAGGCCTGATTCTACATGGCCATCATCGGCCTCATGGTCTACCATGTGCTGAACCGTATTGCACATGCTAAGCCTATTCACGTTAATTATCTGTGCAACCCTAGGGCTGGCAGCAGCTATATCAACACAACATTGATTAAGCTGACTGTTGATACTGGTGTGGTTGTTCCAGAAAGTCTTTGTGGGGTCTTTATACTCAGTAGGATTGCTGTAATCATTCTGGGGAGGGTGCGGTCGAGCAGAAATATTTGCCAGCTCGGTACTTGGACAACTCTTGGTGAGCTGGAGGTGTCATGCCTAGATCATGGTAAGGCATGTGGGGGCTGGCTGCTTGGGTGGGGGCGGCACAGGGGCCACATCCCTGCAAATCATTCACGGCGGGACCAACACAAGAACCCATCCACACTTTTCCCCTACCTGACCTTGCAGCCGACGACCTCGTCGATTACATTGTCACCCCCACAATACGTACGACACCAGCCAACTGCCAGAGCATGATGGCGTCGTTTTCACCCGCCGGAGACGGCCCTACAAACAGCTTCGCAGCCCGCGAGCCCACTGTCAACCTCAACTTCGTCACCACCACCACCACCACCACCGTCAGACCCCGCCCAATCATGGCCTCGGCGCGCGAGCTCGCCTCTGCTATCCTCGACCGAGTCTGGCCCTCTCCACGTCCAGCCGCCCAGTCGCAACTCGCCATGAGCTCCTAGGAGGTGCTCAGGGCGTGCGCTGCTGCCGACGGCCCGCACAGCCTTCTATACGTGGCCAAAGATGGTTCTGTCGTGATCCAGGACTACAACTCGCTCAACAAGCAACCTGCTGTCGAGCGAATCATCGATTCGATGGCCGCTGGCCACGTCTGCACTGAAATTCTCCAGCTCGGGCGGTTCATCGTCCTCTCCGCAGTGGTTCTTATCCTGTGGTTCACCGGTGGCAAGACGATCAAGGCACTTTGCAAGCTCTAGCCACGGTTCGGAACGCCCCCCCCCCCCCCCCCCCACAGACCACCAATACTCTCATCTGCTAACTCGATCGCTCACGGATACCAGTCGCGACTATCAGCCAGCCCCCCTCCCCCCCCCACCTTTGGGCCTCGTCCTCCCTTCCTCGGGCGACATAATCCAAGACAAGCAAGCAAGACTGGGAAAGGGACAGAGAGGGATGGTCATGGGAATGGGGTCAAAACAAGACGCGTTTGGTGGCATAACTTGGTGCGAGATGGGAGGGGACCATGGACAGCTGGATCACTTGAAGAGGGCCTAGAAAGGGAAATCAAGACCAGTTCCAGCACAGCAACCGATGATCGGCCACCCGTGGACCTTGACCATGCTCGTAACTCCGCTGCGTGATATACTTACTTGCAAAGAAATACGCTGCGATCCAGGCGGCGGGGGCGGAGGGGGAGGGGAAGGAGGGTCAAGTTGTAGAAGTCACCGTGTCTAGACCGAACAGGTCATACGGCCCCCCCGCTGTTCTTCGACGATCTGGACCCGACAACGACAACGACCATCACGATCACGGCCGAAGGAGGCCGAGCGCAGGCCTGCTCGTACCTGCTCTATATCCAAGTGTGCGTGAGGCCTTTGATCCTTTTTTCCCTTCTTTCTTCTTTTCTTCTTGTCTTCTTGTCTTCTTGTCTTTTCCTCTTTTCCTTCTTTCCCCTGTTCAGGATCTGCCTGCGGAGGGGCACAACATCTGCATTCATCTCGAGACGGTCAACGCCCCCAGGGGGCCCCCTACCGCAAGAAAGAAGGGAAAAAAAAGAAAGAAAGAAAAAAAAAAACAGTGGGAGGGCGGCAAGGGTACTGAGTTTAGGGTTATGTACATATGTGCAAGGTACAGACTTGATGGCTGAAGAGGTTTCGCATAATGACACATTGCCACAGACAGCCATGTCGCAGGTGATCACATAAGGGCATTACATGGATAGTATACTATACCGACATGCAGATGCTATTGTGCAGGCCTGCCAGGTAGACGGGTACAGTATCTGGTTCGTGAGGGGGCTCGCATCTAACGTACATAGTACCGTAATTGGGGGTTTTGGGGGGGGGGGGCACTGACAAACCCCAAAAAGGGAATCTCTGGCATGTCGACGTTAACGGCCGGCCACGCGCGCCCGCCTAGAAAAAGATCGACATGCATTTCATTAGCAGCCCGCACCGCAACCTGCAGAGATGAGAAACATGCTTGGCAATGCTGTC
Source organism: Endothia cerciana (assembly GCA_026119935.1). Taxonomy (NCBI): domain Eukaryota; kingdom Fungi; phylum Ascomycota; class Sordariomycetes; order Diaporthales; family Cryphonectriaceae; genus Endothia; species Endothia cerciana. The sequence goes on from JALRMH010000058.1 coordinate 131,871, forward strand.
CTGTCCTGCCTGTCCTGTCCTGTCCTGTCCTGTCCCAACCCCGGATTCTCGTTCTGTAATCCTGCCCCGTCCTGTGCTTTCGTGCTCGCCTTTGTCACTCCTCTTCTTCCTCTTCCTGTGCGACGACGAGCATCGCCTCCGTCTGCCTCACAAAGCGCCAAGGAGGGTGGATACCCTATCAAGGGCCCAGGGTAACACGAGGGCTCTTCCCTCGTCAGCTAATTATATCCTCCCTTGTCGTCCCCACCGAACTGACTTGGGTGGGCGGCTCGTCGTCATCCCACTCTCGCGCGGTTTTCCTCTGCGCCGCCACGACCACCCTCTCGCGCGGAGGGTCCTTCACGAGACCTAGCACTGGACATCCACCCAACCGTCACCCGACCTCCTCATCCCCCCCCTCCCCCCCGACGTCGGCCGTCCTCGCAGCGGCCTGAACACGCAGCCAGGTCCGCAGGCTTCCCGAGGGAGGAATGCCAGTCTGACGACGCCCTGCACGCCAGCCCAGCCCTCGGGGCTCGAAAGTACATCCTCGACACCCGGACAGACAGGCGATTCCACCGGACGCGCGGCTCGCACTACTCCCGCCCAGCATGGACACCCGCCCGCCGGCGTAAGTATCTCAGGCAGTACATAGCGTGGTCACAACACGCCCCCCGGAACAGGCCCCCAGACTCTAACCGCTTGTCGCGCCACAGGACGCCCGTCAGCCCCTACACCCTCGCGAACGACCGATACAAGACCAACATCAACCGGAACAAGACGCGGAAGTGGGTCGAGGCGAAGAAGATCGACTACGGGGGCGACGACTGGGGAGCCGAGGATGGCTTTGAAGATGACGACGACGACGGCGCCGGCGACAGCGGCAGCCCCGCCGAGCCCAACCCGCCCGCGGCCCTGCAGCACCCCTCGAGACCTGGCAGGCTGGCCGGCCTGCGCCCCATCGGACAGGACAGCGGGGACTCGACATCTCGCTCCGGGTCCGCCGGCTCGGCGCGCAGCCTCAGGCCGAGCGAGAGGATAGCGCTGGAGAGGCAGGCCTCGGGAGGACAGAGGACCGCCACGGGCCCGCCTGCGCTGCACATCCAGACCGGGGTCCAGCCGCAGCGGCCTGTCCAACAGGTAGAATCCGCAGTGTCGGCGTCGTCCCTCTCTGCGACCCGACCACAGTTCCCAGCACGGAAGAGCAGCATGGCCAGCCAGGACAGGCCCGACCTGACCGTCGACTCTGCTACGTACCCACTCAGGACGTCCTCGCGGTCCGTATCACCAGCAAGCGGATCGGCGGTCCGGCCGCCTGCGCCGCCGAAGGTCGTCAGGCCGTCGGAGGTATCTAGGCACGCGGGGGAGGAGAGAGAGGGTGAGCGCGAGCCGGCCGGCTCCGCTGGGCGGCCGGGCCTGGGGCCCGGCGGCGATACCGACAGCCCTGAGGATGCAGGCAGATCGCAACGAGGCCCGGGTCCTGGCAGGAATGAAGGTGGCGACGGCAACCGCCCCTCGCAGCCCCTGGCGACGGTCGCCGAGAGGAAGAGCGAGAACGAATTTGACGGATCGATGACCCAGCCCGGCGCGCCTCCACAGTCGACGCCGAGCGGACTCGTCGGCAGGTTAGTTTCTAAGATCGAGACAAGGCCGGAACCAGAGGCATCTCAACCTTCGCTACCGACACTTTCGCACCCGCCATCAATGGACGAAACGGCACCGCAGGAGCCCAAGAAGAGGTTCTCAACGAGCCCCAAACTGCCAGACTTCAGCCGCCTGTCCGGCTTCGGAAGCGACCTTTTCTCCAGCGGCGGGGGCTTTATGGGCACGTCAATCAAGCAGCCGGGAGCGCCTGCAGAGGCCACATCGATGCCTGCGACGGATTCGGTCTCGGAGCCCACGCCTGCAGGTGAGACACACACTGCAGGGCTGACGGGTCAAGACGTCGAGGGGCGACAGCGATCTGCCGGGCCGCCTGCCACCCAACAGACGTCGGAACCGAGCCAACCCAGACCATCCCGACGACCAGCGATACCTGGCGGCTGGGTCAGCGAGACGGCCTCCGTACCCAGCGAGACGGCCACACCGTTCAGCGAGCAGGAAAGGTCTGGCAGCGGTCCGGCCGTCAACACGGGGGACATGTCGTCTATCAGCGAGCATCCGGAAGACCCCTCCCTGAAGCCTGCGCCGTTAAGGACACCGACGCCGCGGAGTGTTAGCCCCACGAAGAGCGATGGCGGGAGAGGCCCCAGCAGATCCAGCCACGCCCCGGCGTCTGATATGCCTCCCCCTCTAAGGACCGCGCCAAGCCTGCTGGCGAACACGAAACAGCCTGACGATACTCGCAGCGATAAGGTCCGTACCCCGGAGGAGGGCGAAGGCGAGGCTGAGGCCCACCAAGAGTCTGGGGCGACACCTGACGCGCCCGCGCCCCTGCAGCCACGGAAAGGAAAGTCGGCGGAACCACCGGCTGAGGAAGCCCCCCATCCCGCTATGAGGGTGGTGGTGATGACCAACACCGCCAGCTCCTCGCCCCTCAAGGAGAGTGATGCCCTGCGTGACGAGATTATCCGGAGCCTTAGCCCGGTCCGTTCGGCTGACCCGCACCTGAACACAATTCAGGCTGAGAGCGCCACACGCGAGAGCGCGTACCTCAATGACGTTTATGGGGACTACTGGACGGCGGACGATGCTGCCAGGGACAAGCACGAAGGGAGGGGTGTTGAGCGGGCTGAGCGTTTGGGCGCGGGCAAGGAGGAGGCAGGCTCTACCCCCGTCGCGCCAGTTCCTGCTGCTACGCCGGAGTGGACGTCTGGGGTTGCTTCATCATCAAACGCGGAGAGACCTGCCGCCCACGTCAGCGAGCCAGAGCCCGCCAAACCTGATCTGGCCCGAGACCGTTTCTCGTGGGAAGCGGCTGGTGAAGACAGCAAACCCGGCGCGCCGTCCCTTCCGAAACACCCCCTCCCAGAGCTTCCTAAGGAGGCGGCCGACCCGCCGTCAGACCCCCCCCAGCTGAGTCCGGTCGACCCAGGCCCAATGTCACCTCTCATCCCCCTGCCGGTATTGAACCTTGGGCGTGACGATGGGGAGAGCACTCCCAGGGACGAGCCGGATACGGCACACCAGATCTCGCCCGCGGGCAACTACCTGCCGGGCCACGACCCAACGGGCATGGAGCCACACCCTCCTCCGGCCTCCCATGCAGGAGAACACGAAACCGCGACACGCACCGCAGACCGCGGGACCATGTTCTTCTCGCCGAGCGAAGAGAAGATCGTCGTCACGTCACCCACCTCCCCGACGTCTCCTGTGGCGGACACCGAGGGCGCAACGCAACAACCACCGCGCGCAGGCTCGCCCACATCTTCTGAGACAACACCCACCGATATACCTCTCCCGCACAGCCCATCGTCTGTCAGAGATGCCGGCGGGGACGCCAACAAACCATCGTCCTCACAGCAGCACATCATGAACCTCAAACAGATCATGGCCCTCCCGACCTCCCCGGAGCGCGTATACAAGATGCTCGAGGCCCGCTCCGAGTTTGCCTCGGTGCCCTCGGGCCTCTCGGACTGGCTCTCCCAGGTCCTCGAGCAGCCGGAACACGCGAACGCGGGCGCCTCGTTCAAGTACGCGCCGGCGGGCGACGACCTGGCGCTCTTCGCAAACAGCAGCCGCAGGCCTAGGACCGGCGGCCCCGGTGCCACAGACGCCGGTACGGGCCAGCAGCAGCAGCAGCACCCGCACGGCGGGTCCGCGACGCTGGGTTCCGGCGGGGGAGGCAGCGTCCGGATACCGGGCGCGAGCGCGGCGCAGCTGCAGCTGGGCAACCTGATGCACGGGCAGGCGGGGACCAAGGGCAAGGAGCTGCTGCAGAGCGCCGGGAAGATGGGCAAGGGGCTCCTGAGCAAGGGGAAGAACAAGCTGAGGGAGAGGAAGGGGCAGTGAGCGCCCGGTGAGGTTCTTTTTCTTCCGAGGACATATTGACGTATGGCATTCTCTTTTCACATTTCTCCTTTGTCGCGGTGGAGGGGGACAGAGGGGGGGGGGGCCAGGGCGCAATGCTGCTGTCATCTCTTGGACGGCAATACTGTGTTGCATTATGGTATATCACGGTGCAGTGGACGACCGTCGGGCATGCTGAAGGGAGTTTGTCATATCCAGGTGGTTCTTATTTTATTGTTTTATTTATTTTATTTTATTTTATTTTTGTTTTGGTTTTCTTGGCAAGGACCTCACTCTGGCGCAGCAATGGAAATGCATAACGGCAATTCAATTCAATCCGTGGGATGAACGTTCAGACTGAGTCCTCTGCAGAGAGCCCAGACCAGACTCGCGGAGATGAGATGCCAACGGTGTTGGAAAGGGTAGATTTATTTTATTTTATTTTATTTTATTTATTTTTTTAGTTTGGCTGCGGGTATCTGACCTACATATCCGCACGATGGCCCCCTCCCCCCCCTTGGGCCCCACGTTTTTTGCGGCGTCGAGCTGAACAAAACCAACCCCTGCAGCGGGCAGCAGGTCAAGGTCAGCCCTGTAGCACAGCGCTACGGCATGTGAGATTGGACCCCAATTTCTCAACCTTTTTAAATTTTTGTTTGTTGTCCTTTCCCCCCCCCCCCACAGTAACCTAACCCCCGCCCTTGATCTCGAGTCGCTGGGATCATCCTCTGAGGACATCCTCTTTGGGGGGGGGGGGGATAGCCTATGTGCATAGTACCCGCCCAGGAGGCCTTGAGGCCCCGCATGTTCGTCCACACGGACGAGCCCCTGGCCGAGTTCCCCCCCCCCAACCCCCAACTGGCTGGCTGCCTGGGTGGGTGGTAGTCTGCACCCGGGTGAAAATTGTCTTGGCTGGAGGAAGAAGACGCGACAGCGCCCTCAGCCGTGTGCGTCACTGGGGCGGCGACGGGGGCTGACGGGGGGGGGGGTTTGGGGAGGACGAAACACACGTCCTGACGGGAGCAGGAGGAGGGAAGTTGTACAGGCAGAAGAGAAGAGAAGAGAAGAGAAGAGAAGAGAAGAGAAGAGAAGAGAGGCTCGGCTCGGCTCGTTCTCACCTCACCTCATCTGGCCTCCTGTCCCTTGGCCTTCTCTCTGCTCGCCCTGGACGAGGACTTACAGCGGGATCCTGAGCTCTGTCCCGGCCTGGCCTCACCACGCCCCCGTTGGCCTGTCCTGGTCTTCGTTTCCTCTCCCCACCAGAGACCACAAGGCCCGACGACTGATCTTCTTTGTCCTTCGCACAGCGCCTTCCCTCTCTTCCGCCTAGCCTGCTCCTTGGCTCACTTATGGTCATATAATTTAGCTTGCTCCTGCACACCCCGCGCGACTATTTAGATCCCGCACAACAATCCAACAATCCACACAACAATCCATCCCCCCCACGACAAATCCATCCCACACGACAATGCAACATAACCATCATCACCATGGCATCAAGAAGCCCTCAATGCCCATCCCAACGAGGATCAACCTCACCGGCATCGGCATCAACATCAGCGTCGCTATCTGTGACGACCAGGCCTACACCACTCTCTCCATCAAAGGATCTCCAAACAACACTCTCTGATCCTGAGGATCTCCAAATACTATTCACAACTCCTGAAGGACTTTTCGATCAAATTAATCATGTTTCAGGCGACTTTTTGATGGTTACAGATGTTTCCCCTCAAGATTTCCTCGCAATCGAGAAACTCAGAGAGGCTTGTCGTCGCAGGTTCCGGCTACGACGATACTACTCTTGTTCAAAGATCCTCATCATCAGTATCCCAAGCAAAATCCATGAAATCCTTCACAGTGAGCTCTACCAACAATATATTCTTCAACTTGGTTCTATAGGCCCAGGTCGAAGCTGGGTGATAATGAGTGCTTTAAGATTTCGAAATCGTAGCTGTCCTAGTGGAGATAGTGGTGAGGGTAGTGAAGGTGGTGAAGGCGATTCTACAGGTGGTCCAAAACCAGCCCGAGAAAAGGTTGACTCTTGGCCAACATTGGTTATTGAAGCAGGATTTTCTGAATCCTTAGCACAACTCCGGCAAGATATATATTGGTGGTTTGAAGCTTCTGATCATGATGTTAAAATTATCATCCTCGCTAAATTTGATCGCCTTCACGATCAGATTCTTCTTGAGAGATGGGAAGAATCCCCATCTACATCCAACACCCGACAAGGAGCAACAACAACCCGAGCTGCTTCAACTCGGGTGCTAGAACCCGAAAAACAGCAGGAAATCATAATCACCCGGGATACCAGCACAACGCCACCATCATACAATATTGCTAGGAGCGCACTAGTACTGAGCTTTCGACTTCTCTTTCTGAGGGATCCAGGTCCGGGAGAAGAAGATATTATATTCAGCATTCCAGACCTACAATATTATGCAGCAACATTCTGGGCTCTGTTTGGAGGCTAAAGGCTTTATGCTGGATAGGGCGGAATACCGACATAAAATACTTCAGCTGCAGGGTATTAGGGGTAGGGGCAGGACCAGATACTGTATTATAGGTCGGTGATGTTGTTAGTATCAGAGATGTTTCTTCTCTTGCCTTCAGCACTTAATATACTATGCTCTCCCTAACACATCTTGTCAGTTTTGAGTTTATCCGCAGGTGCATATCAGAGGTTGAGATGGCCGCCTCGGAGAAGAGCAGGGCCTTTCACAGGTCCGTCCGGGGGGGGGGGGGGCAGATGAGACCGGCAGGACACCGACATCGCCCCGCCCCCCGCCCCCCCTGGGCCGGTCTGGACAGCCTCGTAGAGACAAGCCACCTGAGCCACAGCCTCCCTGGCCTGGCCTGGCCTGGCCTGGCCTGACCTGCACCGACAGGTCGCCGGCGAGAGAGGGCAGCCTGCCTCGGGAGGAGGGGCTGCAGGCTGGGAGCAGAGAGCGTTTCATTCGGCTAACCTCTACCCGCAAATGCCGGCGAATCCTTCCAGCGCCCAGGGACCGGTCCCAACCAAGCATACCACGAGGCCGTAGGGCCAGGCCTCCACCCAGCTGAACGAGACAGGAAAATTGCCACGATCCTTCGGCCGTGGGGTGCAAGTCAGTCAGTCAGCCAGCCAGCCAGCCAGCCAGCCAGTCACACGCACCATATCGCATCGCATCGCATCCCGCAGCGAGCGGCTCAACAAACAACTCGTCCTGTCCTGTCCTCGCGCCTTCGCCTCGCAGGCTCGTCATCCCCCTCGCTCACCACCTGCACGCTCTTCTCCCCCCCTACTGTATGTAACCTTGCGGCAGAGTTGCATCTGCAGGCAGGGCCGCCGGCCATCCCCTCCCCCCCATCTCAACCCACTCCTCCTCCTCCTCCTCCTCTTTCGGCCGCAGAGTTACACCTGAGGTGACAACCCGCCCGCCCAGCCGCTGCTGGTTGGGCCATCCACTGCCGCCGCGTCCTTGCTGCTTGTCTGGCCCCTTCCTGTCCCTTCCTGTCTGCCAGAGAGCTTCGCGGCCCCCCGCGACCCAGGCCGGTGCTGCCGGCTCTCTTCTCCTCATCTTCCACGTTTCCACCCCCGAGCCCTCCTCACCTGTTGTCGTCGCTGCCCCCGTCGAGGACACGACGATGTCCACCTACAACCAGCCGCCACAGCGTCAACCTTCCTTCATCGGCCTGCCCCCCATCAGCCCCGGGCCAGACTTTGGCTCGGCCTTGGGCGTCCCCCCCGTCGATCTCGGCCTCGACTACGGCGGCGCCGTCGACGGCGACCGTGGCCAACACCACCGCCCTGCTTCTCCACCGCCCTCCGTGCCACGCCAGGTGCCGTCCCCACACTCCTGGGCCACCACCGGCGGCAGCGATAGCCCTGATCCCAACTCCAGCTCGAACCACCACAACCACCGCGCCGGTCCAGCCTCCGGCGTGTCCGCAGCAGCCGCCGCCGCCGCCGCCGCCGCCGCCGCCGCCGCCGCCCGGTCCCCGCCCAGCATGATCAGCTACTCAACCCAGGATGTGCCGCCATCCTTCCTCCCGCAACAGGGCCACCAGATGCACGGCGGCTACACCGCGATGCAGCCGTCCCAGCTGCAGCAGCAACCCATGGGCCACCCTTACCAGGATGGGCCCCAGTACGCTGTCAACGGCAATGGCGGCACCCACCAGCAGCAGCACCAGCAGCAGCACCAGCAGCAGCACCAGCACCAGCACCAGCACCAGCAGCAGCCATCCCAGCCCAGCCCCCAGTATCCTGGATGGAATGGCCAGCCTGGGCCGGCCGGGCCCTTACAGGGAGTTAAGGCCCCTGTAGGCCACCAACAGTATGGGGCCCCCCCAGGAGGACCGCCGGGCATGCCGTCGCCCAGTCTCATGTCCAATGGCACATTTGTCCTCCCGCCCGGCTGGAAGATAGAGCAGTCTCACCTGCAGCAGCCCCTCTCCTCACCTAGACACCGGGCCTCGCCCAGCATCTCGTCCTTGAGGCGGCAGCAGCAGCAGCAGCATCAGCAGCATCAGCAGCAGCAGGCAGACAACTACGAGATTGACAAGGAGACAGGTGCTGTCTCCACGCGCTCCGTCTCACCCCCGACTCACTCCCCCGTGGACTCGCGCCGTCCTGGCCACCGCGCCCCTGGCACGCCAATGGGCGAGTCCTCGCAGAACGGCTACGCGCCTCCTAACCCACCATTCGCCCAGCACGCCGCCGCCCTGGGCCGCGTCTCCACCAACAACAGCCAAGGCTACCACCAGCCTGAGGGCAAGCGTAACTCGGGCATGTTCTCCAGCCTCCGCAGCAGGATGGGCGGCAGCGGACAGGACCATCTGCAGGGCACCGGGGTGAACGGGGACGGCGTTTCGGAGGCCAGCGTGCCCATCGAGGACCAGGAGAGGCGGGGTCCTTCCAACCTGTTCGGGCTCCGGGCGCCCGCGAGCGAGGGCCGCATGAGCTACGACGCGCCTGGCCCCTCTGACCGCTCGGCCTTTAGCCCGCCGGAGAAGAGGCGGAACTTCTTCTCACGGCCCAACGGCACGGGTCCTGCGTCGGCCTCGAACCATGACCTGTCACGGCCTGCGACCACAGAAGGCGTCCCCGGCCCGCCGCCCATTGTGGGTTTCGGCCCCGGCGGCCCCAAGAAGCGGTTCTCCAAGTTCGCCGGTATGCTGAACCGCGACAGGCCAGAGGCCCAGATGTCGCAGCCGCAGGGGCACAACTTCGCCCAGGGCCCGATGGGGAGGCCCTCACTGACAGGGCAGCGGCCCTACCCCGGGATGCAGATGGCGCCCCACGGCGCAACCCCGGGCGGGTCAGGGAGCGACCCTGAGGTGGGCGCATTCGGTCGGCAGCGGAGCGCGACGGTGGAGGCACGGCCCAGCATTGGCGACCAGGGCCGGAGCATGTCAGCACAGGGGTTCAGATCGCCGCCGTCGCCTCCGCCGCCGGCGGTGGGACCGCTCGCCGAGGAGGACCGGGGCAGAAAGGTCACGGCGGGGGGTTTCATCTCCAACATCTTCGGGAAGCGGTCCGAGTCCAAGACGAGGGAACACCAGCTCCAGTCATCCCCGCCGGGGCTGGGTCAGCCCCAGGGCATGATGCAGCATGGGCAGACACCGCCGAGACCCGGGAACCCCGGCCACTTCCCATCTTTTCTGGCGCACTCGCTGGGCATGCCGGGCCAGCCGCCGGTCCTCCCGCCACAGGGGCAATATGCAGGACTGGCACACCAGGTCCAGCAGCAGCAGGCCCAGCAACAACACATGCTCACCCAGCCCTCCTCCACGGGCATGTCGGGCCAGCACCTGAACCACCGCCTGCAGGGCGGGCCGTCGCCTGGTGTTTCGCCCATCACACAGTCTGGGAGCCCCTTCACCGCGCAACCTCCGGGGGCCGGTGGCGGGCCGCGGCCAGAAACCGCGCAGCAGGCGGCGCAGAACCCTCCCCCACAGAGCTCTGTTCCGCTGCGGGCCTCGGTCCAGAGCCCGCAGTCGCCCATAGGCATGATCCAGATCGCGACGGCGATCCCTATCCGCCAGGTTGAGAGGTCTCCAAACTCAAACCCAAACTCCCCCCCCGGCTTCTCAGGACAGAACTCGCCCTCGAGCGATGATGGGCGCGGGCGGTCCTCGTCCGTCGTCAACCAGATCGAAGTCGGAGGCCCCAGGAGGCCGATATTGGACGCGCAGGGCCGCATCCGTTCCGCGTCGAACTCTATCCCGCAGCTGAACCCTGGCCCGCAGCAGCAGCAGCAGCAGCAGCAGCAGCAGCAGCAGCAGCAGCAGCAGCAGCAGCATCCTGTGCATATTGCATCTCTTCAGGCGCCGGTACGGAAGCCTATCAACTCCCCCTCTCCTCTGGACAATGCTCATCCAGGACTACAGGACGGACCGCCTATCGATGCCGAGAAACCGGGCAGCGTCGGCCGGAGCACCCAAGACTCGCCGCAGACGAGGAGGGTTTCCCAGAACCCGTCCGCCATGAGCCAGAGCCAGAGCGCCTCGCAGGCGACCCCTTCGACCTCTCCAGCCCTCAGCCAGGAGCAGCCGGCCGGTCCTCCCAGCGTGCCCCCGAAGAACAACGAGGGCCCGCCGGGCGAGTACCGAGACATGCCTGAAGAGCAGCAGCACCCGAGCCAGGGGCACCCTGCGCTGGCCACCCAACAAGCATCTGTCTACCGGCCGTCAGCCCCACGGATGACGGCCGCTGCTGTTCAACAGCCCGCGCAGCCCCCAGCAGCGTGGGGGGTGGGCCGAGGTCAACCGCCGGCTCAGAACGGTCCCGGGCAGCCAGGACCTAGCCAGGAGCCGTCGTCATCATATGCCATGCAAGGCCGCCCGCCATATGAAACCATGATGATGACCGCGCCACCGCAGGAGCAAGCCGCCGACAGGGAGGGCCCCTTTGCCAGGATGCTCAAGACCAGCAAGACGTTTGTGCAAGAAAAGACGTCGCCGAACGACAGGACCAGGGGCGACAAGGAGAGCAGGAGCGCCAAGATACTGGGCGCCTTCACGAAGAAGGCCAAGCAGCGAGACGTCGTCAGCCCCCCGCCAGGTGGTCCCCAATACGGACCCCAATATGGCCCTCAATACCGTCCTCCACACGCTGTGGCCGCGCCTCAGACCCACCCGGCCGCGCAGCAGCAGCAGCAGCAGCAGCAGCAGCAGCAGCAATCTCAAGGTATGGCGCCGGAGCCGCAGATAGTGACGCAGGGGCTGCAGCAGATGCCATCCAAGGCGCAGCAGCTCCTGGGCCAGCCGCCGAACTCGATGTACCAGGCCCCCCCGGGCCAGCCACCGCCAAAGACGAGGCCCGAGAACGAGAGGGCCAATTCTCAGCCGTACCTCAACTACCAGGAGGAGAGGCAGGCGCCTGGGAAGTCGCCGCCGCCCCTCGGACCCGACCAGATCCAGCGCGTGCCCACGCAAGCCCCTCAGCATTCGCAGACTGCGCAGTCCTCTAGGGCCTCCCAGGCCTCCCAGCCACCCTCCGGCCGACCGTCGATCAGTTCCATACCGTCAAGTCACGGACCGCCGGGGATGCCGCCACAGCAGCAGCAGCAGCAGCAGCAGCAGCAGCAGCAGCAGCAACAACAACAACAGCAACCTACACAGGCGTACCACCCGATGGCCAGCATTGCTCAGGCCTCCATCAGGGCAAAGAACCTGAAGCAGCAGATCACATCTGCCGCGGCCGAGCCTCGATACGACCAGGTGCCCATCCCCCAGGGCTATGCCACCGTCTACGGGGGGCAGTCCAGGAATCCCGCACCGGCGGTGGCACAACCTTACGCCCAGCCATTCCCAGGCATGCCGGGCATGCCCGGTATGCCCTACCAGGCCCACCCACAACAGTGGGCGCACCCCGGTATGATGCCGGGAATGGTGCCCGGCCACATACCTTCTCCTGCGGGCATGCCGCCTCAGATGGTCCAGGGGTTATACCAGCAATATCCCCAGATCCAGGGGTCACCACAGCCGATGATGACGGCGCCATACCCACCACCTCAGCAGTACGTGCCGGGGCAGAGCACCCCCTCTCCGCCGGCGATACAGGGACAGATGCTTCCGCCAGGTGTGCCGGTGCAGCAGCCGGTGCAGCAGCCTGTGCAGCAGTCAAACTGGCAGGACTTCCCCCCCAAAGCTCCCATTCCCGGACAAGCCCAGCAGACCGCCACGCCTCTCAATCCGGCCGGGTCAATGCCCCCTCAGCAGCCAGCGCCTGTGTCTTCAGAAGTGGTACAACCCGCAGCAGCCAGCGCCGGGCCTCCAGCCTTCCAGCCCCAACAACAGTTTGCTGTGGTGGCCGACACAGTCCACGCCTCTCCAGTGCGTATGGATGACGACCAGCACCAGATCCATCAGCCAGCGCCTGTCAAGCCTCCGGCCCGTCCAGTGCCCAATCAAGAAGTACCTCGGAGCCCCCCCTCGGTGAATGACATACCCGAGCAGGGTCAGCTCCAGCCCCACCAGGGCCCTGAGGGGAGCCTCATGCCCCAGCGGCAGATCAGTGCCGCCAGCCAGGTCTCGTCCTTGACCACCGAGGACACCACAAGCAAGGGATCTCCAGCAGATACGCAGAAAGTCCAGGTCGTACACCCGGCGCGCGCTCCAGTGCCCGCCCTGGAGGAGCAGCCCGAGAGCCCTGTGCTCCAGAGGGTAACCCTCAAGGACGAACCTCTACCTAAGGTGGACACGCCGGTGACCGCCACACCAGCCGATAACGACGACATCTACAGCGCGACGCCAAGACAGTCCGCTAAGCTGTCCCCGGTGGTCGCCGCCGCCGAGCAGAAGGAGCCCCTCGAGCATATCATCGTCTCCGGGCCAGCACAAGAGTCCACTTCCGAGCCCGACTCGAAGTTCGCAGGCATGCCGACGAACAAGGCCGCCGAGCCGAAGCCCGAGCTCAGGGTCGACCCGCCCCCTCCGCAGGACCCGTCGGCCGACGCGCCGCCCGCGCCTGCCGAGCAGCAGCCCGCCGCCCCCTCCCCCGGATCAGCCGCGCCCTCGGTCTCCCCGGTGCCACCCCTGCCCGAGGACGAGGCGCCCTCGCCCACGGAGTCCGAGCTCCACCGGGCCGACGAGGCCGAGGACGAGGCCCGCGGCGAGACGGCTGCCGCCGCCACCACCACCACCAACGGCAAACCGGTGCAGAGCTCGGCGGACATCTTCGAGGAGCACAAGCGCAGGCAGCTGATCCGCGACATGGAGGAGAAGATCGCGGTGATGCCGACCGGGGAGGCCGAGATGCTAGAGCCCCCCAGGAAGAAGAACGACGACATCCCGGTGATGAGCGCGACGAGCTACCCGGGCCAGGAGTGGAATCCCTACGGCGAGGGTTTCGAGGATGATGATGAGTAAGGCAGGTGAACGTATGAGCCGCGGTGATATATATATATATATGTATATGTTGTTCCCCCCCCCCCCCTCCCTTCCCCGGACATGGGATCCTGCGGGTATTGGGGGGCCGCGAAGCGACGAGACGACTTTTCACGCCGTGGAGACGGAGCAAGCGAGCGAGCGAGTGAGCGAGTGAGCGAGGGCTGTTTGATTCAACCTGCTAATTTTCTTTTCATCTTCTCTTTTCTTGGAGGAAAATCTTTTTTTTTCAAAAATTTCCCTCATCATTTATCTTACAGATCTTATTAAAAGACCACCTAGAATTATTTTTTTTATTTTTTATTTTTATTTTTATTTTTGGTTCAGCTTTCTTTCTTTTTCTTTTCTGGGTTCCCTGGACGTGGATCTTGAAGAGGCATTAGAGCACTGGCATATTATTTACTCTCTTACGCATGCTAGCCGTGCTCATCGCAAAACTCCCAAAAAGAAAAAAAAAAAAAAAAAAAACAACCTCATGGCCGAGCAGGGCTTTCATCTCACTGTTGACACAGTTTCAACCTGGATGGTATTGCTTGTTTGCTATGTAGTGTATTACACCTCTAATTGCCAGCGGAACTAGTAAGGCCTCGTCTGTCTGTATCACTGTTTTACCTCGACGTTGTATTAAGGGTAGTGAGTATCCAGACCCGCCTAGTCACTAACATGTAGTCCCTCCCTATACAACAGGTTTACAGACACCAGAGCTAGCCAGTCTTAGGTGGAAATAATACAGGAATGGCCCAAGTCCACCCGCCCTAGGATCAGTGATCATCATGCTCAGTAGATGCATCTTGGTTATATCCGGTTCTCTGCAGCTGGGCAAGGAAGGGCGCCCCCATTATAGCCGGGTGCCCCATGTTCTCTCTCGGCCAGGCGGCATATTAGACAGGCCGGCTAAATAGGGATAAATCTCATGCATTCGGATCAGCCTCAAACGGGCTTTTGAGGCAGGGTCCACCAGCGACTGGCCTATAAAGCCTGACTTACACGACCTTCTCGACCCGTGGCGGGAACTTCTCAGATGGTGACTTGACCTTGGGAGACCGAGAAGTTTTGAGGGAGAAAGAAAGAAAAAAAAACCACCAAGAATCCACGGGGCTCTTTATTTTTCTTCATCCTATCCTTCAAAAACCTATCCCCCGAAAGGCCATCCATCTCTCTCCACCCCCCCCCCCTCCCCGAACCGTCACCGGTGTAGTGTCACCGACGAACAAATAAATACTTCCAAGATGCCCCCCCTGATCACGCATCTCTACACGGCCGACCCGTCGGCGCACGTCTTCAATGGCAAGGTCTACATCTACCCCTCGCACGACCGGGAGACGGACATCAAGTTCAACGACAACGGCGACCAGTACGACATGAACGACTACCATGTCTTCAGCCTCGACTCGCTGGACGGCGCGGGCGGCGGCGGGGCGGCGAGCCCGCCGGCGGTCACGGACCACGGCGTCGCGCTCAGGGCGGAGGGCGTGCCCTGGGTGAGCAGGCAGCTCTGGGCGCCGGACGCGGCGTACTGCGCGGCGACGGGGGAATACGTGCTCGTCTTCCCGGCGCGGGACAAGGCGGGCATCTTCCGGATCGGCATCGCGACGTCGGACCGGCCCGAGGGGCCCTTCAGGCCCGAGGAGAGCTACATCCCGGGGACCTACAGCATCGACCCGGCGGTGCTGGTGGACGACGACGGGTCGGCGTACCTGTACTTCGGGGGCCTGTGGGGGGGACAGCTGCAGTGCTACCAGGGGGCCAACGGCGGCGACGCCTTCGACGGGGCGTGGGCCGGGGCGAAGGAGCCGTCCGGGCCCGGGGTGGCGGCCATGGGCCCGCGGGTGGCGAGGCTGAGCGAGGACTTCCGGGCGCTGGCGGGCGCGGTGGCGGAGGTGGCGGTCCTGGACCCGGAGACGGGGCTGCGGATCGCGGCGGACGACCACGACAGGCGGTTCTTCGAGGCGGTGTGGTGCCACAAGCGGGGGGGCAGGTACTACCTCAGCTACAGCACGGGGGACACGCACTACCTGGCGTACGCGGTCGGGGACAGCGCCGCGGGCCCGTTCACGTACGCGGGGCGGCTGCTGGAGCCGGTGCTGGGGTGGACGACGCACCACTCGGTGGTGGAGTTCCCCGAGGGGTCGGACCGGTGGTGGCTGTTTTACCACGACTGCGAGCTGAGCGGCGGGGTGGACCACCTGCGGAGCGTCAAGGTCAGGGAGATCTTCTACGACGGGGAGGGGCGGATCGTGGCCGAGAGGCCGGGGGCGCCCAAGTGAGGGACCCCGGGGAGGATAGTGTAAGACAGGACGGGATGGACGGGTAGATAGACAACAGACAGGCAGGCAGGCAGATAGGCAGACAGGCCGCGTCTTATCTGGCCGGTTCAAGGGCGCCTCCTAAGCCGACCGGCAGACCTGCTTGAGGATATATATATATCAGTTAGGAACCACACCCAGATGATGACAGATGCGACGCCGTGTATTAGGTAGCGCCTCGGTCCTGACCAGTACATATCCCAGGCGATACCCATGATGATGAGAAAGGAAAGAGAGGAAGTATATATATATATATATATATAATATATAGGAAGGAGGAGGAGGAGGAGGAGGAGGAGGAGGAGAGGCAATACACGAGGCTGTGAGGGCGAGGCAGAATTGTAAGCCCAACAGGCTGTCCAGGCGGGTAAGCATCGTGAGCTCTAGATAGATGGGTTTGTCCACACCTACAGCCTCCGAGCTCCCCAAGCCATATACAATGCACCAGCGACGACAAGGCACAGTGAACCGTTCACGGCGGTGTGGGAGGAGGTCAGCCAGTGGCCGCATAGTATGGACTTAATTACCTCTTGTTAGTTGGTGTCAGCCTTCCTGACGACCCTGGGCACCCCCTTTGGCCCAGGGTTAGGGCCAGGGTCTGAGTGGCGCTAAGATATTCCCGGCAGGCTGAGGCACATGCCCAGACACCACGTTGCCCATCGCCTCCCTTGCCGGCGCACTCGCTCCCTCTGCCCTCGCCTTCTCTTCCTCCCAAGCAACATCAGAACAGACCAGCCCCGACTTTCCTTCCTTTTCCACTTCACGACAACAGACAGCGCAAGCATATACCACCATTGGGCCCGGACTTTAATACTGCCGCCACCGCCAGGATCTAGGGACCACCCAGTTTATAATAATTACCGAGACCTGTGACCCACGGGCCACCGGCTGCGACCTGCCACCGCGCAATCCAAACGAATCCGATCCGTCGTCCAGTCTCCCCGTCGAGGAGGCCTTATCATAATCACCGACCGTCCCGTCCCCTACGAGCCTCAGATCCTCCCATCGTGCACGATCCTTTTCGACGTCTATCCCCGGCCCACGGCCTTCGTTCTTCCGCGCGCGCGACCCTCATTGCGCCGACAAACCGCGCTGGATTCTTCCCCCGAGCTGCGCAGGTCGCTTCAACCCACCAGTCCGCCGCCAATTAGCTCTCCACACCACACGATCCCGATAGTTCCGCGGCCGCGATGGCAGTCACCAACATCCAGGACCGGACCTCAGAGGTGTGGACGACCCCATGCCGGACCGCAGCCCCCCTCTCTCTTCCCCCCCCCCCCCCCCCACACCCCGGTGATGCTGACACCCCGCCGCAGTTCAAGTCCATATTAGCCCAGGCGCAGAGGCGGCAGGCCCAGTCCAAGGTGGGCTCGCAGCGGCGCTCCCTCCTCACCGACGCGCAGAAGGCGGAGGCGGATGGCTCCCGGCAGCCGCGGCGGTCCGACTTTGCGCGCAGGGCCGCCGACATAGGCCGGGGCATCTCGGCGACCATGGGCAAGCTGGAGAAGCTGGCGCAGCTGGCGCGGCGCAAGACCCTCTTCGACAACCCGGTCGAGATCAACGAGCTCACCTTCGTCATCAAGCAGGACCTCTCGGGCCTGAACCAGCAGATCGCCGGCCTGCAGGAGGTGGCCCGGTCGTCGTCGTCGTCGCAGCAGGGCGGCCAGAAGGGCCAGGAGTCGGAGCACAACAAGAACGTCGTCCTGCTGCTGCAGGGCAAGCTGACGGACGTGTCGGCCTCGTTCCGGGAGACGCTCGAGCTGCGGACCAGGGCGATCCAGGCCAGCCGGTCCAGGCAGGAGAACTTCCTGAGCTCCGTGTCCACCAGCGCGCAGCTGCCGATACAGCAGTCCGCGAGCCCGCTATACGGCACGCCCAAGACGGGCACGCCGGTGCCCGGGGGCGACACGCTGTCGCTGAACCCGGCCCCCGGCGACCAGCAGCTGCTGATGATGGAGGAGGCGCAGCCCCAGAACGCCTACATACAACAGAGGGGGGAGGCCATCGAGGCCATCGAGAAGACCATCACGGAGCTGGGCAGCATCTTCGGGCAGCTGGCCACGATGGTGTCGGAACAGACCGAGATGATGTGAGTAGCTCCCTGCGCCCGGCTGGTCCGCCGACCTGGGTCCGGCGGGGAGAGGGAGGGGGTGAAATGATACTGACAGTTTATAGTGAGCGGATAGATGCCAACACGGAGGACGTTGTGGACAACGTGTCAGGCGCCCAGAGGGAACTCCTTAAGTACTGGGGCAGGGTCTCCTCGAACAGGTGGCTGTAAGTAACCACACACTCCTCGCCCCTCAGCTGACAAGGGACGGGACTAAGCTAACCCACCCCATAGGATTGCGAAGATGTTCGGCGTCATGATGATCTTCTTCCTGTAAGTCCTACCTCTCACCTCAGACGAAGGCCAGGGCACGGCTGACGCGATCTGCAGGCTCTGGGTTTTGGTCGCTGGATAGACGGGGCACTCGGGGCAGCAAGAGTCTCGATGGTTTTTTTGGTGGTTTTTTTTATTCTTGTAACAATACGACCAGTCCTTGCCTTTTGGGGGGTGGGCAGAGCAGCCCTCGCCCCCTTCACGGGAGCATAGAGAAGACTTTACGGTGTATGAGATATAATATGGCGTCCAGAGACCATGAATAGACAGACGCATGGCGGATGACAGCATCTGCACCTTTTCCTTTTTCAGTCATGCGCGACATTTCCCCAACACCACCTGACAAGACGCGGGGTGTCTGTCTTCAGAGGTGTCCAGATGTCTTCACAGACCATAAGAACTTCACGTACCCTTTTTTTTCCCTTTTTTTTTTTTCTCCTTTTCCCCTCCCCCCCCTCTTAAACTCTCTAGGAAGTTGGGGCACGGACCAATAATCTGAATACACAGCTCATTGTTTAGTAGCCAGAACTGGTTGAAAGACTTGGGTTGCAAAGCCTATGCATTCTGGATTTGTCGTAGTACCTGTAAGTAGGCCGTGTGTGTGTTGGAGGCACGACAGAAATAGATTTGTGACTAGCCGACGGCCTCGGGTATGTTGGGGGGGGGGGGGAGGCCAGTCAGT
The DNA here is from genome assembly GCA_026119935.1 of Endothia cerciana. Taxonomy (NCBI): domain Eukaryota; kingdom Fungi; phylum Ascomycota; class Sordariomycetes; order Diaporthales; family Cryphonectriaceae; genus Endothia; species Endothia cerciana. The sequence continues at coordinate 150,544 of JALRMH010000058.1, forward strand.
CCTGCAACACCGTAACTTTGTGAAGCTGTCACGGTTACTGGTCGCCAGGTCCGCACAGACCTTCTGTATATAGTTCTCTCTCCTGGTAGCTTGGGCCCTCCCCGGCTCTCTTCCCCCTCCGTACTGGAATTCACGTCCTGTTCCGAGCTTCCAGCACGCCTTCAGCTACGAGGGCACCGGACCCGTGACAGAAGCCACGTGATATATCGCCAAGCGTCGGCAGCCACCGACGTAGATTTGTCCTGAAGGTGCGAGAACATTCCTCAACTTCAGTCAAGAGATGATAAGTTTACGGTGCCCCCCCTAGGATCCGTGTAAGGGCAGAGGTATTTTAGTAAATAATGGTATGTACTGTAACTAAAGAGCTCATTATCATCTTGTATCTCGATAAGAGAAACTGTTCGCTTCAGGAATCTGTAGGGAATAGCGCTCACAGATCCTAACCCGGAGTTCCACGGCCTACCTAGACCACCCTTCTCAAGCTCCCATGTTAGATATCTTCTTTTCTAGACGATCCAATCCTTTCTTGCTATGCTCACGAAGCCTCTTGTTCCTCACAAGACCCAAAGATCAGTAACTGGCCGTTCTTGCAGCCGAGGGCCAATGTCGATGCCCCCTTGTGCCACAGCAGAGCCGATTCTCCGAGTTCCGCGTGATCCCATACCCTATCCGAACTAACGCCCCAACCTGTCCGGATCGATGTTGGGTTTGAAATCGATGATTTGTTGATAGGAATAATACCAATCTTAGTATCGAGGTAAGAGCCGGCCGCATCAAAACGATATAGCGTAAAGTTTATTACGCCGACTTTGAGCGTCTGTTGATGCGCGCCTGTCGTCGCATCCCAGAGCCGGACTGTATGATCGAATGAACCTGACGCTATCGTCTCGCCGTCTGGCGAGAATACGACGGCACGAACCTAATTGCTATGCCCTGTAAGCGCCTGTTGATGCGCACCTATCGTCGTATTCCAGAGCTGGACTGTATTATGCACTCGGGCCGTTGTCCATTAGCTCTTTCTGACGTTCAGAACACCCGCCGTCCAGAAAACAAAGGTGGTCGGCCCAGAAAACGCAGGAATGTCTTATTGGAGCTAAAGGGTCCGGCTCAGGAGGCCTGATGTCTTTCGGCTTGAACCCGAAGCCGAGTGAGTACATGTTTTGTTTTAGCGCTGATGACATCGCATCGATGCAGCGCATGCCGATATCCACATGTCCTCGGGGCAACCCCGGTCGGCTGAAGCCTCGACTCGTACTTCTTCATCAGGTAGGTAGTCCTTGGCCGACTGGTGGATCGGATGGACCGTTCCCCCATCAATTGTAAGAAACGAGCCGCATCTCTCAACAATGATCTGGGTGGCAGTCTTGGGTGGCAAACCAGCGACGACGGCAAGTTCGCCGAGGGAGATTGGGGCCGATATGCGAGACAAGCAGTCAACAGGACATTCTTGCAGAATTCTGGATCCCGCGAATGACCATTCTCAATCCTCGTCATCATATGACCGTAGAGCTCTGGTAAGCCTGGAGGGATCTCATCGAGGGTATCCACAGCATACCATCCCTCAAGGGGTTCCGGTCGTTTGAAGACGAGAGCTACCCAGAGGAAAGTGTTGCTGGCCCGTTCCCAGATCACACCCTGAAACTTTTGCCAAGGTATCCTCATCATAGCCAACATTTTTCTTCAGGGCGGAGAGTTTGTAATTGATGTACGCCTGGACGGGCCGTTCCAGGCATTGCGCATCGAGCTCGAGCAGCGTCTCTGTCAGTTCAGGTCTTTTGAGCTTGACGCTGGGGCGACTCGACACTAGCCACCTAACCTTGTCGGGGAGGATAAGGGAATTTGAAACAAGCTCGATGAGATCTGGCAGCCTCTGCTCGCACCCGTCAAGGGCATCAACAGCGAAGTACACGGGCGAGAGGCGAGGGTCTTTCAGCATGTTTCGAAACGCTTCAGACAGAGCAAAGAAGGCGTTCTCGTCCTTGAAAAGGTTCGCGCCGGATTCGTTATATTTCTGCAGTAAATGCGGCATAAGATGTGGCTGTTGAATGAGCAGGAGCCAGATCAAAGATCGTAGGACGGCGGTGGCGTTATTTAGAGCAAGCATCTGTGCCCTGACAGAAGAAAAAAAGAGAGCTTTGGTGCCTGGACGACGAGCTGATGGGAGGTTTCACGGATGATACCGATCATGAGCATTGTCTTTCCCGTGCCGGCAGGTCCCCTTATCCACAACAGTCGACACGGTGATTTGTCCCAGTTGGTGAACGCCGTATATTCTGGGGTGTCAAGGATCCATTTATACGCATCGTCAAGGAGCCCACCCTTACTATCCTCGATCCTTTCCATATCGTGTTGCGGACCAACAATGCGGAGATCTTTACGGCAGGCTGTCTCTCTATCCTCCCTGTGGAGGTCCTTCTGAGCGCAGATGAAGTCTCGAATGTCTTGAAGGAGGTCCTTGAGCAGTTTCTCCATTCCTTTAGCGTGATTGGAGACCTCCCCTAAGGCAGTCCTCGTATGTGCGTTGAGATACTGGTCCTCATGCTTCCGAACTGCGTCTTCCGCATCCGTGACGGTTCTTCAGATCGGCGCTCCAGTCGTCCAAGCCCAGAAGGCTGCGAAGGAAAACCAGGCCTTGGTTTCGATAATAGGAACAAACACTCTTTATCTGATACAGAAGAAGAGCCTTGTAGGGCGAGGTTAGGCTCTCTTCCAGGTGTTGTATTATTTCTTCGAAAGACTCATTCCCGATCTCGATGTTGTCCCTATCCAGGAGATGCTCGGCCAGAGCGCAATACCGATTCACTCGGGAGACGACACGGGTAATGCCGGCAAGGCTGGATCTCGTCGCCTTCGCAGGGTTCGAGAGGATCTGACGGATATCAGCCGACACCGAAACCAAGCAACTCAAGAATATCAAACTCACTTGCAGCCCAACACAAACACCGGCCCACGGGAGGGCAGCTGGTGCAGCTTGGGGTATGTCCTGGATGGCCCAAGTCGACCATCGGCTTGACCCTCAGAATGGCATCAACGAAGTCACCCACTCCATTGGTGATCTTGGACGCCCTGGTGACTTTCACCTGACCTTCCCTCACCGCCAACCTCTGCATGTGCATCTGTCGTTTGCTCGGATCTTTCAGCTCGGCTGCGACGTTGGCGACGTCCAGCGCCGGGTCTTTGGGAGCTTCGAAACGGAGAGCCGTCTCCAGGGTTTTTACATATGATTCGACAAGCCCCGCGCGTTATCCTTCTCAAGGCTGTCGTAGGCGGCGTTCCAAAGCTTTTGGGAAGTGGCGGAGGCCGGCTCTTTAGGTCCGTGTTCGTCGGATGGGTTCGAGCTCCTTTCGTGCACCGGTGTCTGTGCTAGCTCGAGTCGCTCGTGCATCAGCGATAAGTGGGTTGGAAGGCGGGATGTGTGGATCTGCCGCAGTGCTCGAAGAAGCTCTCGTGTGGTGTACTGCATCTTCTGGCCTGGGGGGGCCGGACTTCTGCTATCACTTGTAAGCTACGAACCCAGGGCCCTGGTGTCCGGTGTCAACATACCCGTAGACTCCGTCGGGGATGGGGCCGGCGACACTGCACTATGATTCCCGACAGGATTCTTCCACCGCTTCTTTGGCGATTGCTTGAAGTCTTTCCTAGGCATAGCTTCAAGGGCACACGGCAGGGAGGATAGATAGTACCGTAATGGTGGTGGTGGTGGGAAAGTCGACGTTGCCAAGCTGTGTTGTCTCCGTCGGGCGTCGTGGCTGCAGCTGTTTTGGGAGCTTCAGCTGCCCGAATCAGTGCTCCCCTGTCGAAGAGAAGGCATAATTCAACTCTCCCACCAGAACCAAGGGACTGGCTTGAAGCCATGAATCTCGAGCTTAGGTTACTGACCAGGATGGGAGTGTGGGGGACGACTGAGTGCAAAAAGGCCGAGTCCAGACCTTTACCACTCAAGTGGGTGTACAGATATAAACTAGACGAAGATGGCTGTTTGCAGCCTTTCAAAGCGCGAATCTATGTATGAGGAGACTTGTAGAAGATAAATACACTTTGTGAGATATGGTATGCAGCTACTCTAGCTGCATGCTTCCTTCGAGCCCTTATGGCCGTGGCTGCACATTTCGACCCCGAAATCGACCAGATGGACATCACAGGGGGCCCATATCTGAACGCCTTCAGGACAGGAAAAGAAGCCGTCTACTGTGAATTCCCCGCGGGCTTTGGAGAAAAGGTAGGAGTGTGGGTTCTTGATGCGAGCTCTGTATGGCTTGCGTGTTTTTGGCCTATTCAGAGGTGTCCAGATGCCTTCAGAGGTATCGGGGTGTATCCAGCAAAGGCGTATGATTTAATAACATTCCGATGACTCCTGTGGCCTATACTATAGTAGCACCAACTCGGCTGAGAGACCACCGAGGCGGGTCGGCCAAGTCTCACGGATCTCGTCGGGCTGCATAGTTCGGCGAAATGCGCCGCTTCCAAGTAGCAGCACCGGTCCGGAGCGGGTACTGAGCCTGTAGTGTGTACTATTAGTCTGCTGCGAGGAGGCCCCCATTCCTCTGTTTCTCCACCCCCAAGCTTGGCAATGGCGGGGTGAGGAGGGGCAACGAGCGACTGTGCTCCGCCATGGCGCCTTGGTGGGTGGACACACAACATTTATCCGCCGCCGCCTCCCTTTCATGAACAATACGGCCTTCGTGTCTTTCCCCAGCGAAATCCTCCAATTGACACACCAGAGAAGAACCTGTGTCCGAGCTTGTTGGAGTGTGGATTCCCTGCCACGACGAGACAGCCCCCCCGCTCGCATCTATTGTACCAGATACACCCGCCCTGATCGACGATATCACACACCTTTATCCAAGAGGGATAACAATGGCGGACCTGACGTTCACGCTCAACACCGGGCAGAAGATGCCGGCCATCGGCTACGGTAAGCCAGGCCCCGGACCCGACCGGCGAGCTTCTGGAGCACCCGGAGGCATCACGCGCTTACAAGTCTACCAGGCACCTGGCAGGCCGCGCCCGGCGAGGTCGCGGAGGGCGTGTACCACGCCCTGAAGTCCGGCTACCGCCTGATCGACTGTGCCTACTGCTACGGCAACGAGGCGGAGGCGGGTCAGGGCCTCGCGCGGGCCTTCAAGGAGGGCATCGTGAAGCGCGAGGACGTCTTTGTGGTGACCAAGGTCTGGTGCGTTGTCCCCCCGCCACCCCCCCCCCCCCCAACTCACCCTTCCCTTGACCCATCTCCTACCCAAACATACCCACATCCGGCATGTCAATCAAATACCTCTGTGTGATTGTGTGTGTGTGTGTGTGTGTGTGTGTGTGTGTTTCTTGACACTTATATATATGCGGCGGCGGGCAGGACCACCTACAACACCCGCGTCTCGCTCGGCCTCCAGAAGTCCCTCGACGCCCTCGGCCTCGACTACGTCGACCTGTACCTCCTCCACTGGCCGCTCCTGATGAACCCGGAGGGCAACGACGACAAGTTCCCCAAGCTGCCCAGCGGCGAGCGCGACATCATCCGCGAGGGCTACCACCACACGGACACCTGGCGGCAGCTCGAGGCCCTCGACACGCAGAGGGCGCGCGCCGTGGGCGTGTGCAACTACAGCAGGCGGTACCTCGAGGAGCTGCTCGCGGTGGCCAAGAAGGTCCCCGCGGTCAACCAGATCGAGAACCACCCGGCGCTGCCGCAGAACGACATCGTGCGCCTGTGCAAGGAGAAGGGGATCCACGTCATGGCCTACAGCCCGCTGGGGTCGACGGGCGGGCCGCTGTTCAAGGAGGAGAAGGTGGTCAGGGTCGCCAAGAAGCACGGCGTCGAGCCGGCGGCGGTGCTGCTGAGCTGGCATAGTAGGTTTCTTTCTCTTCCGCCACCCCCTCCCCCACCCCCCTCCACCCGTCAGTAGATCCGGAAGAGGTTTCCGAGAGACGTCCAATGTTGCCTCCCTCCTGTACTGACGGCTACAAACGCCTTCAGTCCCCCGCGGGACCACCGTCCTGGCCAAGTCCGTCACGCCGGCGCGCATCGAGTCGAACCTGAAGCTCGTCAAGCTGGACGACGAGGACGTCAGGCTGCTGGACGGCTACGGGGAGGAGCTGGAGAGGACCGGCAAGGTACAGCGGTTCGTGTACCCGCCTTTCGGTATCGACTTTGGCTTCCCGGACAAGTCATGATGGCCGCGTTTTTTTTCCTTTCTTTCTTCTTTCAGATAAAGATAGATAGGGCACACATACACACACACACACATATACCGCGGCATAGATCTTAAGACACGAGGTTGACACGAAAGATTGACTGACACACAAGATTACGGGCCCAGCTCTGATGTCTTACACAAACTTTATATATATTCTTTCTCGCTGTTACTCTGTGGTTCTATCATGCTTCATTCCTTGGGTTTGGGGGGGGGGAGGGTTTATTTAAAAAAAATTTTCTTCTTTCCCTTCCTACATATTCACCATGACCTTCAGCACCAGCTTCCCCTCGTCGTCCTTCACCCTGCCCGCCATGTCGAACGCCTGCGGGATGCTGTCCAGCGACTCGTACCTGTGCGTGATGAGCTCCTCCACGGGCGGGAGCAGGGGGTTCCTGCTCGCCAGCAGCTCGATGACCCGCGGGTACGTGTTGGCGTAGCGGAAGACGCCGACGAGGTCGACCTCCTTGAGCGAGGCGGCCGAGATGGGCAGCGTCTGGACGGGGTTCCCCATGCCGATGATCATGACCTTGCCGCCGGGCCGCGTGGCCTAGAACAGTCCAGCCTGGTCGTTAGCTTCTCCCCACATTCACCATCCGGGCCGCAGAGAAAGAAGGTGGGCGGTGGTGATGGCACAACTCACGTAGATGGCGGCCTGCAGACAGCTCTCCACGCCGGTACACTCGAACGTGGCGTCCACGTCCCCGACCTCCTTGTCCCCCCTGCCGGCCCTCGCGCCGGCCACCAGCGCCGCGACCTCCCTCGCGAACTCCAGCTTCGCCTCGGTCCCCTCGGGCCTCCTCATGGGCACCACGACGCCCGCATCCGCGAACCCCCTCTCCCGCGCCCACGCCACCCTGTCCGCGTTGATGTCCGCGACGACCACCGTGCCCGCGCCGAGCACCTTGCACACGGCACAGCAGAGCAGGCCCACGGCGCCGGCGCCCAGCACGAGCACGGCGGCGCCCTCGGGCAGCGGGGACGCCCGGTCGCCCGCGTGCACGGCGACGGAGAGGGGCTCGGCCAGGGCGCCGAGCTCGAGGGGGAGGCCCTCGGGGAGGCGGTGGGCGAGGCGGGCCGGGTGGGCGATGGCCTCCTGCAGGGTGCCCTGGGCGTGCGGGTACGACTTGGCGCTGGAGCGGAAGCTCATGGCCCTGCAGATGTTGTACCGGCCCTCGCGGCAGAGCGGGCACGTGCCGCAGGCCATCCCGACCTCGAGGGCGACGGCATCCCCCGGCTTCAGGTGCGTCACCTCGGCGCCCACGGCCTGGACCACGCCCGCGGACTCGTGGCCGAGGGTCAGTGGCTGGCGGACCTGGATGTCGCCGTTGCGGTAGTGGGAGAAGTAGTGCAGGTCGGAGCCGCAGAGGCCGGTGGACCGGACGGCGACGAGGACGTCGGTCGGGGCGAGGGGCGGGAGGGTGCGCTCTTCCTGTGGGTGGGAGGGGTGGGATGGTCAGGTCTTTTTTTAATTTTTTTAATTTTTTTTTTATTAAAGTTCCGTGTCGATTCTCAGGGGTTTTTTTTGTAACAGTGTGTGTGTGTGTGTGGTGTCTTTTTGAGGCTTGATTACATACCACTCTCAGATCCTTTGCGCCGTGGAGCACAGAGGCTCTTACTGTCTGTGTGGCCATTATATGTGTTTTGGGTAGTAGCCGTGGTTAAGGAGGAGGAGGTGGTGGGTGGTGGTGTAGTTGTTTCGAGATACGGTACTACTACAGCAAGGTTTCGAGGAGGGTACGAAGCTCAAGGCGAAGAGGACTGATAGGCCTGCTGAGCAGTCTGGTGAGAGGGAGGGGAGGGTGAGAGGAAGAGTAGAGAGGGTTTGGATAGCCTCATACACACGTACACATGTGATGTGAAGGGGTGAGCGGGCGGCAGTATGGGACCTATCTATCTTCACCTGAGACGCAATGTGAAGAGGTAAATGAACGGCAAGACAAGGAGGTCAACCGCTCCGATATCGACCCAGGGCAAGCAAGACCCAGCTAGCACTACTAGAGAACGTGCTGCTGAGGTGCAAAGGCCCGAGAGGGGAACAAAGGGGAACGGAGGAGGCCAAAGAAGAAAAGAAGGGCGCCTCCTGGGCGAAAACTCTGGTCTCCATCATCCCGCGGGGGTCGGCGTTGGACTTACACGATACTATACGGTGCTCATGTGGGGGCCTCTACTCTGCCGCCCTCATTCTTCCGGCTAAACCTTTAAGACGCAGTAATAACCACCTTCTCCTCGGCTCGAGGGTCCCCACCTGTTGCTTCACTAATTTATATTCATCATGTAAACCACGGGCGGATGGGCTGTTGAGGCCTTCACGGCCAGAGATGGATATGTCGAAAGAGAATGGGAAAGCAGAAGCCGTGGCGTACTCTGAGGGAGACGGAGAGGGGGAGACCTCATTCTCCAAAATAAAAAGATAAAACCACGACGACGTCACAGTGGTCTTCTTCCAGGGGCTCACCCTGCCCTTCTTTTCTTCTTGCCTGCCCCGCAATCACCCTATTAATATTAATGAGGGGGAAGAGAGACGAGGGGTAATTCTCGCCGAAGATTGCCCCTCCGCCCCTGATTGGCACCGCCCTCCGGCAAAGAGAGCCCCTCAGTCGGCCGTTGAGAGCGCCGAACCCGCACGCCGGTGTCAGGAGACAATCAATGAATGGCCTTCGTCTGTTCTGTGCACTTCTGCCTGGCGGGCAACTAAGAATCATGGGTTAATAAAAAAAGTTAAAATTTCTAAAAGAGTCCAAGGACGTTTCTCATCTGGATTTTTTTTTTTTAAAAAAAAAAAACACATGACTAACCCACACCTCTGGATGACCTCATGGTGTGACCGCCAGAAGCCGAGGTTTTGAGGGTATCGTGAGAAGAAAATAAGAAGTACACGACTGGATGTGAGGAGTATAAAGGAGACACCCTGCCTTATCTTTACCTTTAGAGTTCCAACATCCTCACTATCGTCCAACGGGGGGGGGAAGAAAAAGAGAAGGAAGAGGAGGAGAAGAAGAAGAAGAAGAAGAAAGAAAAAAAAATAAAAATAAAGACATGGCGACCAACGCTCTCTTCTCCCTCGAAGGGCATACCGCCCTCATAACGGGCGCCACCCGGGGAATAGGCCAGGCCGTCGCCATCGCCCTCGCTGAGGCCGGCGCAGACATCCTCCTCGTCCAGGTGAGCCCTCCTCCCCTCCCCCCAGACTGCCGTCACCGCCACCCACCACCACCACCACCACCACCACCACCACCACCAATGGCTACTGACAACAAGACAAATAAACCCAGCGCGACACCTCCAACCAGGCCACCCTCCAGGCCATCGAGGCCCTCGGCCGCAAGGCCCACATCTACACCGCGGACCTCGCCTCGCCCGCCGACGTCGCGACCATCGTGCCCCGCGTCCTCGCCGGCGGCCACCAGGTCCGCATCCTGGTCAACTGCGCCGGCATCCAGCGCCGCCACCCCTCGGAGCGCTTCCCCGACGCCGACTTCGCCGACGTCCTGCAGGTGAACCTCAACACCCCCTTCTCCCTGTGCCGCGACGCCGCCGCCCACATGCTCTCGCTGCCGCCCCACAGCGTCACCGGCCGCGTCGGCTCCATCGTCAACTTCGGCTCCCTGCTCTCCTTCCAGGGCGGCATCACCGTCCCCGCCTACGCCGCCAGCAAGGGCGGCGTCGCCCAGATGACAAAGACCTTCGCCAACGAGTGGACCGCCAGGGGCGTCACCGTCAACTGCATCGCGCCCGGCTACGTCGCCACCGACATGAACGAGGCCCTGCTCAACGACCCGGCCCGGCTCAAGAGCATCTCGGACCGGATCCCCGCCGGCCGGTGGGGCACGCCAGACGACTACAAGGGCCCCGCCGTGTTCCTCGCGAGCAGGGCCGGGGCGTACGTGAGCGGGCACACGCTGACTGTTGACGGTGGGTGGATGGGGAGGTGAGGAGAGGTGAGGTAAAGAGGGAGGGAGAGGCGGACAGGGGGGGGGGAGAGGGCCAGGGAGGACCTCGGTATTATGGTGAGAATCTCAGGATGTTGAATTGCAGAGCTGATTCCAGGATGCCTAGAATATACACACTATATAACTCCAATATAAGAGAACCAACCCAGAACCCCCCCCCCCCTCCTCCAGATGCGCCGGCTGTGGAAACCCAGGAATTTGAAGTAGGAAAAAAAAAAAAAAAAGGCGACAGTGCTAATACAGAGACCCCAGGGAGCTGGCCACCTCGACATCCGAGGTCGGCGGCGTGAAGTCCATCGCGGACCACTGCGGCATCACCGCCGTCTTCTTCCCCCCCTTCGCGCGGCTGGCCGGCTCCGAGGGGGCCGGGAGGTGAAGTATCCCCTCGACCTCGCTCGCGCCCTCGGAGCCCTCCACCACCGCCTCGATCCACCCATACACCTCGTCCGCGTCCGCCTTCTCCAGACGGCCCGTGCACGCGGCCGAGCCGGGCCCGTAGGCGGACAGCACCATGGAGGACGCCCCCTCCTCCTCCCCCTCGCCCTCGAGCGGCGGCGTCCAGAGGCCGTTCGACTCGGCCACCGTCCTGACCCCGCCGCTCACCACCAGCACCCTGCAGAGCGGCGGCGCCTCCTCGGAAAAGGGGCCGCCTGCCTCGTCGTCATCTTCGTCAGCGTCAGCGGCGCCGCCATCTGCCGCCTGCTCGCCGGCATACGCGACCACGGCCCTGACCCGGCCGCCGTGCGCGCTCGCCATCCTCACCGCGGCGTCCCCCTCCCCCATCACCACGACCCTCTCCATGTCGAAGAAGAACATGCCGCCCATCCAGTCCAGCACGCTCCCCCACAGCCTCCCCTCCTCCTCCTCCTCCTCCTCCTCCTCCGCCCCGGGCACCTCCACCACGACGCACGCCCAGCCCCTGCCCAGGACCTCCTCGCAGGCCCTGGTGCAGGCCGTGCGGTCGCGGCTCAGGACCACCGCGGCCGGGCACTGCCGCCCCGTCAGGAGCGTCTCGAGCGGCACGCGCACGAAGGCCGGGATGTGCGGGCGGCGGACTGGGGCGGCGTTGGCGGCGGTGCCGCCAAGCCCCCGCGGCAGGGCCGGGTCCGGGTGCGTGGCCGGGTCGTGCACGTGCGGGATGAGGACCTCGTCCACCGGGCTGCTGAGCCCGCACAGGCCCGCCGCCTCGAGGTAGTAGGACCTCTGCAGCTGGTGGGCCCGCCCCTTCTTCTCGAGGCCGCCGTCCTCTCCCTGCGGTGGTGGTGATGACGACGACGACGACGGCGGCGAGGGGGTGTACGGGAACCTCGCGGCGCGGAGGAGGGCGCACGCGCGGAGGAGGAGGCCCGAGGCGCGCTCGGCGTTCCCTGGGGAGAGGAGGGAGGCCCTCGCGTCGGCGGCGAGGGACTCGGCGAGGGTGAGGAAGGCGTCGGTGTAGGCGGGGGTGCGGGCCGAGGTTATGCCGCGCTGGACGAGGGACGTGATGACCGTGGCGACGTCGAGGTAGGAGGCGTCCTGGAAGGGGTGGGACTGCCGTTTGCACTGTGGAGGGAGGTTTGTCTGTCAGCCGGGGGGGGGTCCTCCTTCATAGTACGGGTGAGGCCATGGGGATCTGAGGATGATGCGCGCCTCCCTCGGGCGTGAGGCCTGGCATGGGGCAGAGAGGCCCGGTTGAGCATGCTACCGGGGGCAGACGTACCGCTGACTTCCACCTCGTCTCCCACAGGGTCTTGATATCATCCACAAGGTCCAGGTCACCCTCCGCCCGCATCTTCTTCTTCTGCTGCTGCTGCTGCTGCTGCCGCTGCCTCCTCTGCCTCCTGGGCCCCTTGGGCGACCACAACCCCCCGAGGGGGATCTCAGGCCTTGGGAGGCCCTCGAGGCTGAGCGTGCGAGCCGGTGACATGGTGTGTGTCTCTCTCTCTCTCTCTCTCTTTCGACCCGGAATCAATGTCTCCTAGCCGTCTCCTAGTATAATTTTTTGAACTGCGGGAGTCTCGCGAGCCCTGGGCGTGGGGTTTTTTTCCCTCTTTTTTCCGAGTACTTTGCGAACTCGCCGTCCTCTGCCCGCCGCAAGACGTATGTATGCTTCCTGACGCGAATGTGTGTGGCTTATTACCGAGGTTGCAGGCTCAGGCTACGACGGGACCCTGCGTGGTTGGAGGGGAGCGGAGTTTGTGTAAGTCCGGCGGATGCGAAGAGGAAGTAAGAAACTGAGGATCTGTAGAGGAGAACGTGACGAGAGTGTCAGCTTTGAAGGAAGCGGGACAGCGGATAGGCGAGTGAGAGGGAGGAAGCAATAAGTAAAGGACTGACTTGGTGGGGGTCTACATAAGCAGTCCTGATAGCTGAAGGGATCTTCATAAAAGATACCCACAGAGGACGACCGGGGGGGAGGCAAAACTATATATTCGAGATAACAAGGGAGACGGGGGGGGGGGAAGAAAGTTAACAGAAAAACAAAACAAGAAAACTAAGGAAATAAAACACGAATTGTTTCTTTTAAAACCAAAAACGGAAAACAGGTTTTCATTATCATGAGGACAAAAGTAACGGGGCTGCAGGGCCACACACAACAACGCACACACAACCAGTCAGCCAAGCAGAGGCGACGTTACCCACTCTGCCCGTCTCGCGGCCATGCGCACCATAGTAGATCCTGTGGAGCCATCGTAGTCAGCTCCCTGACGTAGGTCTCGTCATCGCACACATTCCCCGTCCGGCGTCTGCCTCGCATGGTCGGCCACACGCCGGCGCCACCCAGCGCAGGCAGGATCTGAAGTAGTCGCCGAGCGGACCGTGCGGCAGCAAGGGAGGGGGGAAAGGTACTATGGGAAAAGAAAAGAAAAAAACAGCAAACAAACCCCCCCCCCCCCACCGGATAGGATTCGGGTGAAACAAGATTGGGAGGGGGGGGGCGGCTAGGTAAAGTCCGGGGGAGGAGGTGTGGGGTGGTTGGTTGGGCTTTTGGCCTGCGGCGCAATGGGCTGTGGGGATGTCCGAGGACCGTCGAAGTGAGGCAGGTAGTTTTTTCTTCTTCTTCTTCTTCTTCTTCCTTTCCTCGGATACTCCTCCTTTGGTCCCCGGGGAGGGGGGTTCAGGCAGAAGAGAGGAGGCTCGGTTGGGCTTTTGGGTTTGGACTTGACACGACGGTGGACCTGATATGGATCCCTTTCCCACCCGGGACGGCGTTTTTTGTCTTCCTCTTATGTACGGCGGCCGCAGGGATGGATGAGGAGGCGAGGAGGGTGGCAGCCGTGATTTACAGGCAGGTCGCAACCTCGCCGGAGCAGCTCTCTTGTTCGAGGTGGGGGGGGGGGGGTGTCTCACAGCACATCGGCCGGCGCATATACGATACATCTCTCGGCGGTGGTGGAACGTCGAAAGGGCTCACATGAGCCCTGGCGCTGACGTCGGGGGCTTGCCTGTGCGTGCACCCTGTGTCCCGTCCTCCTTGCCGTCTGCCACCCGCCTGCTCACATACTACCTCATGAGGAGGCCAGCTGGGCCGCCTCGACGATCATGCCGCTCTCAACGAGGCGCCGCGTCGTCCCGGCCTGAAGGCCCGGCCCTACCAGGGCGGTAGGTGTTTGCAGCACATCGTCAAGGTGTCGTCGTCGGTTACGCCCCGACAGCCCTGTCGCTGGCCCTGGCCCTGGCCCTGGCCCTGGCCCTGGCCCTCACGAGCCGCGCCCTCGAGCCCCTGGCAGCCTGGCACCCTCCCTCCCCACTTCGCATGTGACAAAAGCTGAGCCGCAGTACCGCAGCGTCTCATCGCCCCGAATGCCACAGCTCGGATCCCGACCTCGGGGACATTGCAGGCCCCTAGCGACCTCAACGGAAGGTCATGGTGACCACCTCCTGGTTTCGTCTGTCCACCCCCCCCCCCCCATGCGCCCGTCCTTCCAGAAGGGCCTCTCGAAGAAGGGGGGCGGATATGTATCAGAGGGGATGCCTCCCGTCACCTTTTGTCCTGGAAGCCTCGCTCGACACCGTCGCATCGTGGAAGACGGCTGTCGGTATTGGCACCGCTGGATCTCGAACCGCAGGCGGGAACCCGTGCGACCCGTTGCACACCATTTCCGCTTCGGGCAACTTACACACGCTTCGCCCACGATGAGTTGATGGGGTCAGGCAGAGGCGGTGGGTTGGGGGGGGGGGGGTTCTCCCGTCTCAAGCGCTGGGAGGCGGGGAGAGGCGATGTGCCTCGGAACACGCGTTGTCGTCGGGTGACCCTGTGGGCTATGTGGCCTTCTGGAAGCTCAGATGAGCCTGCATCGCCTGACATTACTACCAAAATCCTATCTTCTTGATACTTCCATGTTGCATCGCTCTTGGGGTTGGCCTTGTCGGATGAGTGGTTGGCACGTCGCCAAATAGTATCGGGAAACCAATAGTGGCCAAGAATGGCAAACCCCAGTCAAGATTCTCTGAACTTGTTCTTCCTCCGTGTGGATGTCACGTATGTTCATCGACTTTGGTTTTTACGAAGCTCAACGACGTTTAGGCTTGATGATTTTTGGGGGGGGGGGGGATAATATCTACATAGTTACTCCTAGAGTCCTAGATGGGCCACTTACCGCGGATCTGCCGCGGGAGAGGATTCTCAACTTGTCTGATATCAGTCAGTACTGAGTTGAGACTCGGTCCTCCTATGAGGCGTTGCTCTTCGCCTTTCTTTTCCCTCTTCGTCCCTACCTAGAGGGAATCCAGTCCTCTGTGCTAACTTAACTCTCTTAGCAGTGTCCATCTTGCGGACTGGCCTCTATGATCTGCTGGAGGGGGCGACCAAAGCCCGTAGAGGCGAGACGGCAGGACTGCCAACAGGGTCAGGGTCGCAGGCCCAGAGTTAGGAGCGAGACATCGTGGCCGAGGAGGGCCTTATCGACGGACCCGCAGACCGACCTTTCATGCAACTTGGATCTCTGGTCGCAGCCGTGCCGACAGCCTGCCGACGTCCTCTCGCTGCCCAAGATGGCAGGTCCGACGAGCCCGCGGGGTGCGCTACAGAGAGACTGGCATAACATGTTAGGTGGTCTGATCGGGTTTGCTGGTGCCACATGGCTCACGTATGTGGAGAAATAAAACAGAAGGAAAAACCACGTGCCCTTTTTTTTTTCATGCCAGCTAAGCCTTCCTGGACAGTCTTGGGGGGGCGACAGGGTGCCGTGGGCGCCGCGAGGACCACGAGAGAGGCCAGGAGCTTCTCGACTGCCGCGCTTGGGCGGTCTTTCGTGGTCCGGCAGGACAGTGCCACCTTATCCCCATCGCCTGAGGTTGGGGAGCCGTCAGGGGACGGGCCCTCACCCTCGAGAATCAGGCTGAAGCTCCGCTGTCGCCAGGGACATTCCTGATTCCTGATTCCGGCGGAACCGTTGAGGCTTTGGTCCATAACACGGGCCTGAGGTGCGAATGGCCTACCCCCCATCCAGCAGGACAACATGAACAACCAGCACGCCAGGCAGACCAAGCATGTCCGGGCCAGGCGTCAGATAGACTAACAGTTGAGAAGGGATCCTGGAGCCAGAGGAGCCAAGGGGTGATGAACAAGAAGGCGGGTCAGGTTCGCCAAATCTTTCGGGCCCGTGTATGCTACTTTGGTCCGGGGGGACGGGGTCCTTCATGCGTATCTATCCCATGACGACTTCTTTCCAGGGCGTCTTCCTGACAGGCTGGAGGCCGAGGACACGGCGGCACCGGAGGATTTCATCACCGCCGCGCAGCATACGCGCAGCGGGTCACCGGAGAGGAACGAAGAAAGAAGTGCCACAAGGGTCTGGAGAGAGGTGAGGACGTGCACATCATGGGAGTTGGCTGCTCCAGAGAGCGCCCGAGGTTCATCTGGTACGCAAGATGTAGTAGTAATAGTAGTAGTGTATGATGAGCAGTGCTGGGTTCTAATAAACTTCGTATTCCGGGGGTCAGGGGTTCTGTCAGGGCTCCATGATGTCCTCCGGGCCCGATCAGGGAACTATAAAGCCGCAGCCAGCCACCCACCCACCCACCTATCTACTCTAGTTTTTAGGAAACAATGCGTTCTTCTTCTCTTATATGCGGGCCCCTATTAGCCCCTCTTGTGTAGGCCTCATTGCCTCTTACTCGAGGTCCGGACAGGCACCCTGTCGGCCGGGAACCTGATCGCACTGTGATCTTTCTGGCTACGTTCTCTTCCTCCCTCTACGCCTTGGAGCTGCGGCTGGCTGTTGTGGTCAGCGCTTGCAGGCCAAAGAGAGCGAGCGCCCTACCCTGTGAAGCCCCTATATTCCTTGCCACGACAGACCACACATTCTTTGTTGTTCCTAGGGGGGCTTTACGGCGCCTGTTTCCACTAGTAGTGAGGCTTTTGAGGATATAAAATACTTATCATTTAGATTAGTGACTAGAGAGCTATAAGGAATCTATTTGATAATTATGAGAAATCTATTCCTTACATATTTAGCTCTTTAGACTGGCCAAGCGCCCAGGTGAGTCCCCCTGGTGGTGTCTGCTGCGCCTCTTCAGTGCAGAAGTTTGCGGGGTGCGTCATCTCATAGCACCCCATATATCACGCTCGGCCATAGTCAAATTCGAACAAATTCCCACATTTGGCTTTTTGACCACTGCTCTTGTCAGCACAGATTTCAAAGCCATCGACCCCGGAAGCCCCCCGGGCCGTGGCTGCGGCTTCGGCCTCGGCCTACTCGGTATCCTCACGGGCCCCGGCGACAGGAGCTTCGGCCTGCCTTCAGAGCTTGAGGAGTAAGCAGGTGCGTGTGGATGTGCTTGAGACGGCGAGGATCCCGAGGGTATCCTGTGATGTGACGAATGCCGGGATGCTGGAGGTGTCTGGTTTCCCCCGAGCCTGGGCGGGGAGCTGAGGCTCTGCTCGGATTTGTGTGTGGAGGATATACGCGAATGATCAAAGGATGAGTGGAGCTGTCAGAAGGCAGCATTGGGCTCGTCTTTTCGTGACGAGAGTTATCCTCTGTGCACGATGGCTTGGGGACAGTCGGCTGTGCTATTGCAGCGGGTTGCGGTAAGTCTACACCAATCCTTGGAACTTGTCTGTCAGCTCCAGGCTCAATCGTGTGTCGGTCCATAGGTTTGCATTTCCAGACCTTAAAGGCGTCTGGCCTAGCGGTCGTGTTCCCGCGCCCCCCCCCCCCCCCCAAAACCCTTGGACGACACTGGCTGCGCTTACGACGACTACAAACTTCAGACCACATGCTGGGTCATGTGTGTGTGGATGGGGAGATTGGCATTTCGATAATCCTGGCTTCTCCTAATGACCGACTATGAGATTTGCGTTACCACATGATGGCCCTAAAGTCGTCCCTCCTTCCTCCTACCGGGCAGCATTCTTAGCACTGCTGCAAGGCTTATAATCAGATTGTCCCCGTTATAGCTTTGATTCGGACTTCTTCTGTTTCGCGTGTCTACAGACATGTGAGCCGGGCTGGCCTCTCACCACGTCCTCGCCGGCGGTGGGCGCAATTCACCTCGCTCGGCCCCAGTCGGCCACCGGCTTGGGCTTGTTTTCCAGGACGCCCTCGATCTCCTCCATCACCTCCGGGGTCAGCTTGTCGATCAGGGCGAGCGCCTTGCAGTTCGACCTGATTTGATCCGGCTTGGTCGCGCCCAGAATGACCGTGGACACGTTGGGGTTCTTGGCGGCCCAGGCGAGGGCCAGGTGCGAGGGTTCCCCGCCCAGCCTCTCGGCGATCGCGGTCAGCTTCTTGACCTTCTCGATCTTGGCCTTGCCCTCGTCGGTCTGGAGGCTCTTGATGGTGCTATCGAAGAAGGACTGGTTGGTGGCGAAGCGGGAGTCCTTGGGGATGCCGTCGTTGTACTTGCCGGTGAGCAGGCCGCTGGCGAGGGGGCTCCAGATGGTGGTGCCGTAGCCGAACTGGTCAAAGAGGGCCTTGTACTCGACCTCGAACCTCTCGCGGTGGAAGGCGTTGTACTGGGGCTGCTCGGCGACGGGGGCGATCAGGTTGTGCTTCTCGGCGAGGCGGATGGCCTCGGTGATCTGGCTGGCGGACCACTCCGAGGTGCCCCAGTAGTAGGCCAGGTTGAGGTTGCGGATGCACTGGGTGAAGCCCTCGACGATCTCGAGCATGGGGGTGCCGACGTCGGGCCGGTGGGCGAAGACGACGTCGACGTAGGGGGTCTGCAGGCGGGCCAGGCTGGCCTTGAGGCCCTCGCAGACGTGCTTGCGCGACAGGCCGCGGGTGTTGGGCTCCTTGCGGCCCGTGCCGAAGAAGACCTTGGTGATGAGGACGTACTCGTCGCGGGGCCAGTCGAGCTCCTTCAGGGCGGTGCCCATCTCCACCTCGCAGGCGCCGTTGGCGTAGACCTCGGCGGTGTCAAAGGTTTGCTGTTGCGAGTCAGCCATCTGGGTTCTTATCAAGGATCCCCCTCCCCCGGTGGAAAGTGTATGCCGGGGGGGGGGGGGCGGGGTAACTCACGATGCCATTGTCCCAGGCGGTCTGCAGGCATTCCTTCACGACGGATCCCTTCTGGGTGCCTCCGTAGGTGAGCCAGCCGCCGAGGGAGAAGGCGGAGACCTTGAGACCTGTGTTGCCCAGGTAGTTGAACTTCATGTCCTTCGGCTCGTAGGCCGTGCGAACGACTGGTTGAGACATGGTTGCCGAGTAGTGCTGGGCTGAAGAGGAGGAGGAAGAGGAGGAGGAAGAGGAGGAGGTGGTGACGGGATGAGCAGCTGCTGGGAGGTTTCTGTTTCGCGGCCCTGGGGGGTATTTGAAGGCTGCTGGTAGTGGTGACGACGAGGTTGTCCACAGGCAAACACCGACGGGGTTGTGAGGGGCAGCTCTTGAAAGTCTCGGCGTTAAACTCAATAGTGACGGCATTACAAATCGGACGAAGGAAAGCGGGTCGCGGTAGGGAGTACGCCTGGCTTCTTGGAACCTTTTATTAACCACTCACCACGAGAGCCGGAAAAAAGAGCTAGGGATCAGAGGCAAGGATGGGTGGATGAGGGGGCTACGTACATATACCAAGTAACAATAGGCCTTTTCTCTGCCGGCCCGGAGCTCTGACCCACCTGGGGGTGAAAGCCTGGAGGAGCTGAACTGATGGGGACAACCTTGGGAGTTGTATAGTGAGGTGGCAGTGAGACACTGTAACCGTGGTGAACCTGGAAGGGAGGAAGGGTGTTTGTCCCATCAGTGATCGCGGCACATGTTTGGGATCTCCCGAGAACGTCGTCGATCAGCACCAGCATGAGCACAGGGCGGTTACATCATCGCGTACCATACATAGTACATGGTGATTAAAAGCTTCTGCCACCCAGGGAGCTTTTAGGTGGTAAAATCCCGCGGCCCCACATTCGCCCGCTGTCAAACAGCCTGGATAGTGAGTGAGGCACGAGAGGGTGTGTGTATGGGCGGGCGTGTGGAAAGGGCGAATAACACTGGGAGGGGGGGTAATTATTTTCTAGCCGTCCGGACGACCTCTAGACACCCCTAGATTTTTCTTCTTCTTCTTCTTCCTTTTTTTTTTTTTTTTTTTGGGGGGGGGGGGGGTATAAAATATAAAAAAAAAAAAAAAAACCAATAGCTTAAGGGTGCCCCGGGATAAGGGGAAAAAACCACGGTTGGTGGGACAAAA
>JALRMH010000058.1:170300-227871 GCA_026119935.1 Endothia cerciana
CCCCCCCCCCCCCCCCCCCCCCCCCCCCCCCCCCCCCCCCCCCCCCCCCCCCCCCCCCCCCCCCCCCCCCCCCCGCCCCGCCCCCTCTTACATGATCATCATCAATAGACAACCACTTCGCTTATGGGTGCCCGGCGATAAGGGTCTAAGCCCAGGGTGGGTGCGACATCTTTTGTCTGGAGCTGTCGCTTACTACTAATCACTCAAGGCGCTTTGAACGTCTCAAAAGAGAAAATCGGGTGTCTGTCGGGTCAGCAACATCCAGGGTTCAACTTGGGCCCCCCCGCGAGACCTTGGAGACCATGTCGCGTGGATCTTCAGCCGAATGCCTACACCGGACACAGGGGGACTTGTACCTCTTTCCAAGGGGACGGTTGCAACCGTTGAGGACTTCACGGCGGTTTCCCTGCCGAGGGTTAACACCTGCCCAGTGTTCGTGCATATGGCGGGCGTCCATACAGCCACTTGAAGCGTGGTGCTGGGAGGGAGTACTGGAGCTGCTCCGCATCCGCTGGGAGAGGATGGGGAACCTTTGCAACAGGCATGGGGAAAGTTTGGATTCGGTTGCTACACTGCTCCCGGAATGCATCTTCTGGGCCTCGGCTCGGCAGATGGTCGTTGCTGCCGACGATCCCCTCGGTGATCCAACATCCAAACTCCAGGCCGGCCTATGTCGAGTTCTTCTGGGTCTTTCAGTTTACTGTGCGCGGACGCATCGTGTGCATGGACTGCAGATGTTGTGACAGGACGGCGGCTGAAAACCAACGTCCCCGGCAGACTATGATGACAACATCAACAGTATTGTGGTAGAGACTCTCACAACCAGCTGGAGCAGATCCAATTTTAGCAACTCGACATACCCATGATCCGGCAATGCTTCCGCAGCGTGGCGGTTGGCGATGATCTAGTACAAGAAGACATGATCCCGGGCCCATGCGATGCTTCCTTTGAGAAGGCCACTCGAGACGCCGTAATGGCTACCATTACAGCTACCGGCAGCCGGGACTCTGGCATTGACGACGAGATCACTGGCGACGGGCTCACCGACGACGGGCTCACCGATGACGAGCGGACTGATGATGAGGTCACTGACGGCGAAGATGATGGGGCAGAGTTGGACTGCTGAGTAGGTAGCGAGCTGAACAGTGGTAGTTTTCATATAGTTAATTACTCTTTCTTCTCCTATTCTCTTCTCCTTTTCTTCTTGTCTTCTTGTCTTTCCTTCCATTCCTCCCCTTCTAACCTTCTCTTTTCTTTTTATTATGAATGGCTACCCGCCAATTGTTACCATGTGTTGTTCATCACAGCGGTATCACAGGGTGTTCGCCATGTTTGCTCTTCGCTCAAGTAATTAGTACACGTGTCACAGAGCTAGGAGTATTTACAACATCGGCAAGATAAAAAATATTTGGACCTTGCAGTCATTATCCGGTGCCATGCTTCTCTGTCTTCCTCAAGGACCTCTATGCCAAATACAGTAGTGAGATCATTCAGAACAGAGCGGTTGGTTCTAGGCTCTAGTGGTATTATCAGCTAAATTGCTAGTGGAGTGAAAGGGGGTGGCGTGGGTGCGACATCTGTTAGTGCTGGTGCCCAAGTACGCAGGGGGGACCCTAACACTTACACCGCGGGAGGTAGACTCAAGTGATCACCCCCGCCTGCGAGGCTGCCAGAGGAGGTACGCAACTGATCCTTCCAGCTTATCGCCCACAGCGTTGAGTAATCAGGCCGCTCCTGAAGAGTCCCGGGCGAGAGAGAGGGAGGCCTTTAGACCCGGTAACCCTGGATTCCATCACTGGTCGGCCGAAACCTGCAGAATCCCCCCACATGGCGAGCCAAGTGCTGCCACTTGTTGCTGGCCCGATTCTTACGTGAGACGTTGCCTACGACGTAGTCTAGCCTATTCACATAGAATACATCGGTAGAGTGTGGGTGTCGCCTGCTGACTGTAGGATTTAGGGGTTATCATGCCTGCGGTGCGGTGCCACGTTCAGAGAGGGGGACAGCCTCGACTGGGACTCATCGAACCTCGGCGTGATAAATCCTGCCTCAAGGCGGGGAACGACAGGCCTCCGCCTCACACCACCTCAGAATAAGTAACCCACACAACATCGAGGGATCTTGATAGCTGCTCCGGCGGTACCGCATCGCGTTCAAGTAATCACCAGTGGTCTACCTGCAGGGCAGGGCAGGGCCTTCTCGACAATCCCGCAGCAGCCATGGATTCCCTCACCAGGAAGACTGTCGTCACCAGACGCGGCCTCACCTACACTTACTACGTCACGCCCGCCGCAGAGGGCAAGCCCACACTGCTCCTGCAGCACGGCTTCCCGGATTCCGCCGCGGAGTGGGAGGACCTCATCACCAGCCACCTCAGGCCCGCCGGCTACGGCGCCATCGCCCCGGACATGCTCGGGTACGCCGGGACCTCCAAGCCGGACGACCCGGCGCAGTACAAGCCCAGCGGGATCGCCGCCGACCTGGCAGACATCCTCGACGCCGAGGGCCTGGGCAAGGTGATCTCGCTCGGGCACGACTGGGGCTCGCGCGCGGCGCAGTCCCTGTACAACCAGTTCCCCGAGCGGGTCTCGGGCCTGGCCATGTTCAACACCGGCTACAGCCCGGCCGGCCCCGCCCCGTTCGACCTGGACGCCGCGCTCGTGCAGACGGAGAAGGCCCTGGGGAGGGGCATGTTATGGTACTGGAAGTTCTTCACCGCGGACGACGGGGCGCGGCTGCTGCGGGAGAACGCCGACGTCATGTTCGACGCGCTCCACGCGCCGCAGAGCTGGGCAGACATCCTCTGCGTCGAGGGGGCCACGCGGAAGGCTGTCGTGGGCCGGGGGGAGGGGTTCGACCTGACGAGGCGGCCCTACGCCACCGGGGAGATGAGGCGGGCCTTTGTCGAGAGGATGCGGAGGGACGGGTTCGAGGGCCCGACGTGCTGGTACAAGAGCGTGGTGTTCGGCCACCAGGATGGGGACGGCAGGCCGGAGAATAACGTCGTCAAGGTGCCGACGCTGTACGTGGCGTACAAGGACGACCTCCTCTGCAGGCCGGAGCTGATGGTCCCCGCCATACAGGCGGGCCTCCTGCCGCAGCTGACGAGCATCACGCTCGAAGGGGCACACTGGGGACTGGTCGAGAACCCGAAGCCCCTCGGGGAGGCGGTGTTGGAGTGGCTGGGCAAGAACTTTTGGGCTGGGTCCCGGACATAAGAAGCTATCACACTTCCAGATAGGACTCTAGACAGCTAGAGCGCGCCTAAGAGGGACACATGAGCGCACCTAGCTCGGTCTTGGACGTACCGATTTCTACCATGACCATGCTATATGTTTACCCAGATCTATCGTGTTCATCCCGACTTTGCCCAGTACGTTGTTTTATACGACCGATGCAGCTTCTTTGTGAGCCGAGCCTGCATCCAGTCACTGAACCAAGATAGAATGATGAGGGCGATGGTGATGCCCACTCCCATGCCGGGGTACACGGGACCCAGGATGCACGTGTGTAATGATATCGAAGTGTAAACACGGGGCTGGCTCGTCCTCGGCACGGTCCATCTTACAAGCAAGCCTCAGAGAACCAATGGACTAATAATACCATATCATCTAGGCCTTATATAACCTTGTCTGGGGGACGGAAATTTATGGGATCCCAGCAGGCAGCCCCTCTCGGATCCACCCGTCTTGCTCTGCCGTCTCAATCAGGTCCACGAGCCCCTTAAGAGGGATATCGACCGGGTATTGCTCCAGAAGGGTCACTAAATTGCGCTCTTCGTCGTTGTCTTGAGAGAGGCGAGGCTGAAGAAAATCTCGCCATGTAATTCGAGCAGCGGTAGCAGCGCTGGTAACTAGGGCAATTGCCTTGAGTCTCGCGTAGGATCTTTGATAAATAAAATAAAAGAATTAGTCGATCAGCTAGTCAGATAATCATATCCAGGTCAAATAGAGTCATACTTGATCGAGGCATCTGACTGTAGTAATAAAACCTGATTCCTCATCGAAAACAGCTCGCCAGATTGCTAGACGTATCTCGCCAGGAGAACCTCCCTTCATGTCTGTCTTTTAAGGTGGCTTGATGACTATAACCATGCGGGCTTGGCCTTCGTTACCGCTCATCCATGGACCAAGTAGGTATTGGTCCAGCCCTTGACTACACTTTTCCACGTTTGTGAATGTGCGGATAAGATGATGACGGTGCGGAGACGAGGCTCAATCATATAGGAGCTGTCAAGCATCTTCTGGAGCCCTTTGCGAGGGATGTATTTCGAGGGGCCGATCTCTTCGATGGACTGGAGAAACCGTTTGACATGAAGGGAGGACGAGTTGTTAGCAGTATGCATGCGAGACTTGTCGATATGGCGGATAAGCCATCTGTGGGGCCGTTCGTGAATTTGGGAGATGGCCACTTTGACTGTGAGCTTCTGCTCGATAGCACCGTAGTCGTGGCTATTGAGTTGGTAAAAAAAAAAGGTAAAAAAAAAAATTTAGCAAGTGCAATTGCTGTTGGATGGAGGTTTGCTGAATAAAGGTGGTATTTAGTGCATACATACCGGCACTTATCGCTATTAGCGCTAAGAAGGTCTTGAGAAGCGTCGAAATGCTCTGGGGAAAATCGGTATTCCGAGAAAGTGGGAGTGGGCATGGCAATATTATCCCAGTGGGGGGAGAAGATGGCTTCCAAGGCACGTTCGAGATCACCACTGTACTCGGTGTCCACTACATTGCGGGTGGAAGAGGGCGAAGACGGCGACGCTCCATTGTTTACTGCTGTGCAATCGTCATCACTGTCGATATAGATAGTAGAGGTGATAGAGGGAGAGGATGTCATCTTGTGCGTGCTGTTGTGGAATAAGAAGAGGGACGAGTCGAAGTGCTTTTTGTCTTTGTTTGTGATTTGGCTTGGTATCATGGTGAGGACAGGATGTGTCCTGTAGTTTGATTTGATTCAACTCGACATTTTTTCTTTGTAACTTGATGGAACAACGTCGGGGGTGAAGTGAACTAAATAGAATTGGACTCGATCTAGAGATCACAGTGTCTGTGGCTGGCAAAGGCAGCTTGACTTGTCCTAGCAGCAGGCAAATGGGCGTGGTGATGAGTTAATAGCGAGCATCATATCCACGAAAGAAATCAGTTCGTGTCAGATCATGCAAGACTTGGAATCTTCCATTTTCTCTCTCTTCTGCTCTTCATTTCTCAAAGAGGAGAACTATTGTAGGGATGTGCCGACTCTATCTCACACGGTCTTATAGGAAGATACGTTGCCATCCTGGACCAGAAGGTTTGAAGATGCCCACTAATTATTGCCCATGGGTTGTGAACTTTGCTAGGTATGGAAAGACTCAACACGGACTATCAACTGGCTATGATGTAATGCTGTGGGCTATAATGGCGGCAAGGCAGTATGAGACTATGTCTCAGCAGCTTTGAATCGACATCCATGTCGGTGGCAACGCCAAGATGTCGTCGTGTAGGACTTAGCCACTTCATTGAAGGTTGAGGCCGTACATCAGCAGCAGCAGCAGCAGCAGCAGCAGCAGCAGTAGTAGTAGTTTCACAATGTACGCTCAAGCCAGCAGCAGACGTCGCAAGACAAACTTCAAAATTCTGTCGTCATTCTCGCACAACATCTGGACCCCATCAACAATCGCCGTCAGGTCACGAGTCATCTATTTCGGCTGCTAGGTTGATCCCCCTCTTTCAGAGTTCACCTCTGATGCCCGTCTGACTCCAGCCTGAAAGCAGCCTTCTGGTGATGGAAGTCTGGTCTCTAGAGAGGGACTTCATCACCATTACTCCGAAATCACCGACTAGAATCTAGTGTTTTGCCCTCTTCTCTCGTCTCTCATCCCCCTCTCGGCTGTACCTCAGATAGCAGTTGCGAGACCTGGTCAAGCTGAAAACTAGTGCCCGCAGTGATATGCGTCTAGTTCGGGCAGTGCAGCCCGTGAAGCCCAAACCCGACCGCAAAGTCCATCTCGGCCCGTCCCATCTCCTCCATCGTCCTGGCGTCCAGGCAGACCAGATAGCTCTTCTCCGAGAAGCCGTCCAACACCACACTCAGCAGCACCCCGTCGTCTTCCTCCTCGCCAGCAGGGCGCGGCACAAAGATCGCCTCGGCCGGGGTGTGGCCGGCGGGGTTGTTCCACGACAGCGCCTCCCGGGTGACGGTGTCCGTCTTGACAATTGTGTCGAGGAGGGTGGACTTGCCGCTCTGCGGAAGACTGTACATGTACCGATAGGGCCTGGTGTGGTATCGCGGGTTGATGGTGGGCAGCTCGCCGGTATGTGGGCTGGGGATGGCGAAGACCTGCTCAGGCCTGGGAGACTCCGTGACTGTGGGCTGTCTGGCCTCGGTGGGTGCCATGGGGAGAGGAATGCGGACCTTCCACCTCACCAGACTACTCAGGGTGTTCTTGACCTTGGCCTCGCTCGAGTAGGCCTTCTCGGCCTCGCCGTTGACATTGAGGATGGTGTCGTGGTAGAACTTGTGAAGGATGTCTGTGTTCGGGAAGTCGACGACATCGCAGAACAGGTCGACAGCATCACCAGTGTCATGAGCACCTCTGTCCTCCGGGGCCACGAGCACGTCCCAACAGTTGACGCTGTGGAAGAAGAAGGCCGCAGGCGTCTCGAATTCGGCTACGACGCCGTGGCCGTGAAGCCGGTCCACCACGAACCAATTGCAGACCCGTCTCTTGTCGAATGGCTCTATGGCCTCCAGGAGATTGCCCTTCCAGGGGACGCTGAGTCCCATCTTGGCAAAGTGGGTGCTCGGCACCCTCAGCACCACGAACCTCTCGCTCAGGAAGAAGCTGTGGATATAGGCCGGGGGCAGGGCTGGCCGCGAGAAGGTCGCCAGGACGTCCGTCTTCCCAGTGGCAGCGGACACCCTGAACACCCTGTAGATGGCCTGCCGGCCTCCCTGGATGTTGTAGTTGAAGACGTCGCCCGTCTTCGGATCACGCTGGGCATGCGCGCAGGACATCGCGCCCTTCAGCTCAGGGTGCAGGTCGCTCTGCAGGGCTGCGTTGCCAATGGGCTCGAGGGTCGCTGCATCCACCGCGCGCAGGCAGGCCGTGTCGGAGGTGATCCACATCTTCTTCGTGTCTGCGCGGTGACCGCTGGACGTGGCAGGTGCTGTCGCCTGGCCGTCGGCCCTGTCGCCGTCGGCCCTGGCGTCGATTGCACTGTTGGAGGACGGCCCACCCGAGAACAAGCCTGGGATCTCAATGGAAGGCAGCACAGTAACGTTCATGTTGTCGTATTTCGTCGCCTCCTTCCCCTGGTCTAGCGCCCTGAAGCAGCTCATGGCCTTGCCGAAGATGCCAATGCATGGGTCCGCCTTCTGCGCGAAGCTGATGACACCTTTAAAGGAACCCTTCTCCTGGACCCGTCTGACAAAATCGTCGGTCTGTCGTCTCGAAGAGTAGAACACCTTAACCTGGTCGCCGTCGGAGACCGTGATGTCGAAGCGGTGTAGGTGGGCCAGGCCGTCGAACCAGTGGGAGATGAGAACCGCTCCATCCTTGCCCTGCCCATAGCCTTGCTTTGCTCCATCAATCTTGCGGCCCCCTGGGCCGTTGCGGAAGAGTGAGCCCGCTGCCCAGACGGGGATGGTCCCTCTGACGGCGAGCTTGATGGGACCGCGATACTCGATCAGGTTGTTGAACTGGTGTATGGTCAGCCTTGGGACGTATCAGGCTGGAAGGAGGGGGACGACATGCCCCAGCCTCGTTTGGCCACTCGAGGTAGGCTCCACTGGTGAGGTTCCTGGCGACCTCATCACGATCAATCTGCTCTTCAGCAGCTGTCCTTCGAGTAGGTGCCGCAGGAGCACCGTCTGCTGGTTTACCCATGTCTGATCTGGCAGTGGTACAGACGCTGAGTAAAGATTGTCTTGTCAAGCCTGTGCCTGAAGATCTGGAGCGAAGTGTCTGTTATAGCCTCGAGTAGTTGGCGAGTGGGGTAAGGCGAAGTGGGATTTTGTCTTCTTCCCTCAACGGGTTGAATGGGGACCTGATGGCGGTTTTTAAGTGAGTTTCCTGGGCAACAAGCCTTTCACATGCATCGTGCCCACTCGCCTGTGGTAAAGGAAATCATGGGATCGCACCTGTCGCACATTATGGATCGCACCTGTCGCACGCTATAGTCGCTGGGGCTGGCCTGGTAATACGGATAGTCTTAGAGCCGCAGGAGGGCATCATCTTCTTCCCGGTACTGGCTGGTGAGGGACATGAGTCTAACCTATGTCGCGTTCGGGTAACCGACAAGTGGTCAGATGTGCCCTTAGGCACAAAGCTACGGTGGGGCCATGAATGGCGAAGCACACGGGCCCATGCAGCTAGACCTTTCGAATTGGGACAAAGCTCCAGGTGCACCTCGAATGCATTTCCTAGTAGGGGATGGAGAGGCCCCCACCCCCTAGACTGAGGCTATGTTGAACACCATGACACCCGTCATGAAGGCCTGGCCACCACCGTTTTTCACTTAGGCTACCTCTAATCGTGACTGCCTAAATTAATGGGGCCTATCATGTAGACCCATTCTGTGAGGTTCACACCATGGTTTGTATTGGATTTTCAAGCCCCTGGGATAGGTAATGGTGGTGTTAACGTGCTGGTCGAGTCTGGTCGTGCTGGTGTTGGAAGGCGTCATGCGATTGTCAGCACTTCTGCTGTCAGAGTCCTTCCTTATCGTCCTTCGAGATGTGCTGGACAGTGGCTCCAGACTGATGAATTAGGGCATGGAGGGACCAAAGGAATAGGTGCAGTACGATAATGACATCTACACGCATCCCAAAGCTATGTCGACAATGTGAAGACCAGGAGGCACACGCTAATCCGATATTGTACATGGGCAGAGACATCTGGCCTGGAAGCCAAAGACGAGAACCACTTTTTTATCAAAAGGAAAGGAAGGAAAAGGACAAATGCCCGGGTATGGCCGGCGAGCTGGAAGTTTCAAAGAGTGCACAAAGCTTGTGGGGCAGTCAGAAAAGATGGTCAGGCTGCCAGCCCTCCTCCAACAGGCGAGGCTGAGAGACATGTAGCCAGGATCCCACGGCAGGTCCAGGATGCGCCAAGGTTCAGAGACGATATCCTCTCCGCGGAATAGCTGTATCTTTCAGACCATGGAGCTTGTAGCGGCAGACCAGCCTTCAAAGCCGGCACGGGGATAACCTGTCCACTTCACAGTCCATGTCAATACTTCACCCATTTACCTGTGGAGACCGCTGGCATGCAGGCGATTATCAAAGGGCTCACTTACCTCTGAAAGCACCTGCACTACCATCCTGAAAATCCCACCACCTCTGAGGTCCTGCCCCAAGACCCAAGCCTTGCTCCATTACAACCTCACCAAGATGTCTAGGCTTTCAGCTTCCAGTCCAGCTACTACCTCAGGAGCCTCGACAGACAGCAGACTGGTGCCGGGCGAGGACCCATACAGCCTCGAGCGCTACATCCATGCCCAGGACGCAGCTCAGATCTTCGACCGCGTTGTGGCAGCCATCCGCAATGGCCACGAGAAACCCCAGCCTGCCTCCTGGGTGTGGTGCGTCTTCCCACAGATGGATGGCTGCTGGACAAGCAAGCCCGTGAGAGGCCCCAGACGTGACCTCTGGCCCCATGGCCACGCCCTCGCCAACCTCGACGAGGCTCGTGCCATCCTAAAACACCCCATCCTCGGCCCTCGCATCTGTGCCGCGGCGCAGGCCGTGCTCCACAGCCCCCACGTCGACAAGTTCACAATCATGAGCAACATGTATATGGATGTCGCCCGTCTGCACTCCTCTATCACTATATTCTGCCAGGCAGCGCGCCACCCCGTCTGCATGCATGGCAGGGTGCAGTTTGAGGAGATGGGGGAGGATATCGTGTTCCGCAAGGTGCTGGACAAGTACTTCGTCCGCGAGCCCGACAGCGATAACGAAGACTACTTCGTGAAGAGGAAGTGTGGTTCGCGTCACGCGCCAACCATGAAGCGCCTCAAGGAGCTGCAGGCGAAGGCCACAGCGGAGCGCCGGGCCTCACCAGGCAACACGTGTGTCTGTGGACGTGGCTAGGCCGCGATTGGTGCCATGTAGGATGGCACCCAGAACCAGATGGAATGCGCGAGTGTTGCGCGGGCTGCCAGGAAGTAAGTTCAGAGCTTTCCAGTGTATTTCTGGATGGGCATTCCTGGCCGATCTTCTGAAGCACATGCTGAACATCATCACTAGCACTGTCGAATAGGAGAAAGAGACTGCCACACATCAGGCAAGAGGGCGCTGTGGGGTCAGTGTAGCGGGATTGGCAGGTAGCAGGAGCAAGAACAAAAGGAGCGAGCGGGACAGCAGAGGCAGGTAGACACCAGCTTGACAATGATGGAAGAGATACCCAATGTTCTTTTGCTACCTGTCGTGACGAGGACATAATACGGGCCTTATCATCATGAAAAAGAACCGAAGGTTATGGCGGCAGGTGTAAAAGGCAGAGCAGTAAAGATATTGGCGTTTGACATTTTGAGTAATAGGCAACCAATTTTCGTGACAGGCGCGGGTTCAGTGCTGCTTGGAAAAACTCCCTCCTCCCCCCCCCCCAAAAAGTCCAGCCCACAACTTCGCCTGCAGAGTCTCTCTGCACAAAAGGTCGACAGGGCCAACCCATCACAAGACCAAACAAACTCCTGCCAGACTTCAGGCCCTGCATTCACAAGACACCTACAGTCCATTCCTCAGCCAACACATTCCCGTCGGTCTCCCCTTCTCAGCCTGACGTTGTCTGCTACGACCATCCCAGAGACTCCCCCGTGCTCCAAAGCCTCTTCGCCGTATGCTGCTGCCTCCACGCAACTATTCTCGGTTGCCAATCCCTTATTTCTTGGCTGTAGCTCCGCTAACAGGATACAGGCCATGCGTGACGACGAGTATCCTGAGCCCAACGTCGAGGCCAAAGTGGTGCACTGGCTCGTGTCGGCAGACCTTGCAACCATGCCCTCTGCAGCCCAAGCCGTCGGTGCCCGAGATAACCCCATCATTCTCGACTACGACGACGATGACAACAACGACGGTGATAACAACGACGGGGATAACAACGGCATCGACAACAATGGCGTCGACAACAACAGCGTCGACAACAACAGAGGTGACAACAACAGCGGCGACAACGACAGCGGCGACAACGACAGCGTCGACAACAACAACAGCCTCGACAACGACAGCATCGACAACAACAACAGCCTCGACAACGACAGCGTCGACAACAACAACAGCCTCGACAACGACAGCGTCGACAACAACAACAGCCTCGACAACGACAGCGTCGACAACAACAGCGTCGACAACAACAGCGTCGACAACAACAGCGTCGACAACAACAACAACAACAACGCTGACAACAACAGCGCCGACAACGACAGCGTCGACAATAACAACAGCGATGATGACCACCCCCAACTAACCTCGAGCAGTCCTAGTGCAGTCTCCATCATGTCGGAGCCGATTGTCCACCCCACGGAGTTTCACAACTTTGCCCAGCTACCCACGGAGGTCCAGCGCATGGTATGGAAGGACGCCATCAATGATGCCCTCCAGCCAATGGTGTACCGCTTTGAGCTGGTCGAAATCGCACGCAATCCCGAGTACCCGGGGAGCCCTCCTAATCCTGGCCCCGGGGTCTGCCTCAAGGCCACGCGCCACCTCAAGCTCGCAACCAAGGGGCACCGTAAACTCCTAGGTGCATGCTTCCAGTCTCGCCAGCAGATGATTGCCTCGCTCGGCGGTCGGAAGTTATTCATCTGGTACAGAAATGCTCAGGGACGCGGGCGCCGGTCGTGGGTGCCCTTTGACTTCCAACAAGGCGTCCTCAGCATCGAGATCGCCACAACGCATACCCCCATGTCAGGTGCGCTGTGGGTGTCAGACATAATCGCACAGGAAGAGAACAGGTTCCTGCGTCGACTGACCCATGCGATTGACAATATATCCGACCTCGAATTTGCACCGGCCATCAAGAATCTGGCCATTGAACTGGGCTGGAAGACTTTGGTGTCCGGCCGGTGGTACCGAACGCAACCAAGGCCAATACACATTGAGACATTGGCGATGAAGTTTCCGGCGCTCGACACGCTTACAGTCATCGATACAGATGAGCTCGA
The DNA here is from genome assembly GCA_026119935.1 of Endothia cerciana. Taxonomy (NCBI): domain Eukaryota; kingdom Fungi; phylum Ascomycota; class Sordariomycetes; order Diaporthales; family Cryphonectriaceae; genus Endothia; species Endothia cerciana. The sequence goes on from JALRMH010000058.1 coordinate 182,444, forward strand.
CTACGCGAGACCGGGACCTGGGGGAGATGACCTCGAAGCCCTCGGCTTTTTCGGAGAAACCGTCCTCTTCGACTTTTCCGAGATAGTCGCCCAGCCATTTTACGATGGCCCAGAGGAGGAGGAGCTCATGAGAGACGCATGCCACCATTTGTACTACAGATGGAAAGTAATGCGGGCGAGAAGGAACAACGGCAACGAAGATTTTGGAGGCAACATGAGCGACATGGGTGCGTATTGGGGAGGATCGAGCAGAAGAAGACTCCTTGCTGGAGTTGCATGGAGCATCTGATGCCGCATCGCGGGCTGAGGTTCAGCCAGACCACATCCGGCCACCGCTTGCTGTGTATGGGATCATGGGTGAAAAGCTTAGGCATTGCGCGTTCTGATAAGCTTAAATCGACGTCTCCTGTTGTGCTATGGGCGGAATAGCTGTTAATTGGTGGAAAGCCCTCAATAAAAGCAAATCTTTCATTCGGATGGAGTATTGATATGGCGTCATTTAATTGCAAGATGGAAATACGCGGAGATGTTTCTCTAATGGCCCATGGCAACGTCGCATTGCCACAGAGTGGGACCCAAACGCCATGCAGGTGCAGATGTAGCATACGATACCGCCAGGCCGCGTATGTGGATGTTTTTAGGTGGGTAGGGAATGTGAGATACATAAATGTTCAAGGGGACTCATGCTTCGCATCTCGGAATAGCATCCGATGCTGACAGGTCCCCTAGGTGCCCTCGTCATATGATTAGACCTCAACTTGGGAGTGTCCAGACCGACCGCTGGCAGGCGATCCACTATTGCACACCATGACTCCCAGGCAACGGCTGCTGACTTGGAGTCTCTCCTTGCTCTTCGGTACCACCGCCGCCAAGGGCCCTTTCTTGACCCAGATCGACAACCAGACGTGGATATTTGGCAATGACCTATGGAACGTCACCGAGGGCCCCAACTACGCCACAAAGTTGTACTCGTCAATCCTGCCGGGCGAGGATCTTGTCGGCACAGCCTACGGGCACTACTCTGACATCGGTATGTGAGGCGTGCTGATCCTTCACCTCTAGGCTCTAATGCTAACCTCCAAGAAGACGGTGCAACTCTTCTCGAATGGACATCTGCCTCTATCGTCGCCCGTGGAGATGACTATATCGACATTGCCTTCTCGGCCACCGACGCCGATCTGCACTGGGTCGTCTTCGACGACCTACAAGGTGCATACCAGTACGTGGTCAACAAGGCCACCCCCTGGATGGAGATCCTCCGAACACTGTGGCGTCTTAATCCCGACATATTCCTGAACGGTCGCACCAACATCAAGGACGACATCCTGCCTCCCTTCTACCTGTACACCAACGCCACTGAGGTCCAGGACGAGACGTTCGAGCTGGCCAATGGGACCTACATCACCAAGTACGACTGGTCAAATTTTGTCCGCTTCCGGGACTTCTACGGCATCTATGGCCCGGACGTCGTGGGATCGTGGTGGATCCACCCTTCGACTGAATACTTCACCGGAAATCAGCTCAGCCAGACCTTGACTGTCAGTATTGACCCCGGCTGGGGCGACGATGGTGAAGCTCCATACGCTGATCGATGAGCAGGTCCATCGAGAGTCGGCAACAGGAGACTCCGTCCAGCTGAACGTGTTTCAGGACACATCCCACTTCCGCGTTGGCAATGATACCCTTGCTCCAGTGGGCAAGATCTGGGGCCCGTGGCTGTGGTACCTAGTAAGTGGTACCGTCCTGTTTCCCACCTGACAGGTTTTGTGGCTGACAGGGAGCGTATCAGAACAACGGCTCAAAAGAGGATGTAGAGCAGCGCCGGCTCCAAGAGCTGGAGAAGTTCCCCTACACTTGGCTCAACAACACTGCATACCAATCCCGCGGGGACATCACAGGCAGCCTCCGCCTCAGTGACGGGCGTCCTGCAGCCGGCGCATCCGTCTTCCTCGGTGACACCGACACATCGATCCGACCACTCATTCAGGGCACCAACTACTACTACACCACCCAGGCTGCCGATGACGGGTCCTTCTCCTTCCCGGATGTGCGGACAGGCCAGTACGGCCTCTATGCCTGGTCGGATGGCGGCGCGCTCGCAGACGTGTACACCAACGTGACGCTGACCCCCGTCACCGTCTCAGAAGGCCAGACCACCGCGCTGGGTGAGCTGGGGTGGGAGCTGCCGACGGGCCGCACCGGGATCTTCCGCCTCGGCGACTTCGACAAGAACGCCACCGAATTCGTGAACGGGGGACTGCCTTATCAGTTCGCCATTACGACCCTCAGCCCCGCGAACCTGACGTTTGTCATCGGGGAGTCCAACGTCTCGACCGACTGGTACTACGCCATCTCCGGCCTGGGCACCTGGACCATCCAGTTCGAGATTGACTCGGCAGACCTACAGAGCCATGGCAGCAACGGCACGGCGTTACTCAGCATTTCGCTCGCCGGCTATTCGCAGAGCCAGTCTATGGACATCGATGTCAACGGCATTCCCTTGGGATCGCTGAACGATGATATCCTGACGAACGATCCCGGCCTGTACCGGTCGAGCAGGATCAGCGGAGAGTGGAGGTTCATCCAGTATGGGATTGATCCAGCGCAGCTTGTGGCGGGCACGAACGCTATTGGCTTCACTATCACGAGGTATACGGAGTGGCGAGGGTTCATGTGGGATAGCATTTTCCTGGAGTGGCAGAACTAAGCCAGTTCATCGCAAACGACACGGTGGCTGTTCAGGATCCCATTTCTTCAGAGGACCATGCCACTAGTACCAGCTTAGCCGTAGTAAGTGATCAAACCAACTCACTCATACGGCCTACATCACCAGCACGGCCTTGGCGCGCAGTTTTTCCACTCAACGCAGCATCTGTAAGAGCCGTTGTGAGCTCTGAGTATGGTTGCAGGTTAGCAGGGGACTTACTGTAGGCTTCATTAGCTTTGGAGAGAGGGAACGTCTCAATCTTGCATTCGACGTTGTGACGCTCGGTGAAAGCGATCGCATCTTCGGGGTCGCCACAGTGACCGCTAGGCTAGCACTGGACTGTACAGACCCTTGCCGAGCTATTCTCCGCTTATGTCAGTACGTCGCGGTCGGTAACTCGGGTTTGAGGTCGTAGAGACTTGCCATGGCAAACGTATTGACTGTGATCTCACCCGGGACGGACAAGGAACAAAAGCTTGCCCAGGGGACCCAGACCACCCAAGAGCGGCCCGGCGACATCAGGCCTCGGTGCTGTGACGATAATGAGGCGCGCGCCGCCCAGCTTCTGCAGCTGCTCGCTCACGCCACCCTTGCTAGCGTCGACATACTCGTGAGCGCCAAGCTCGCGGGCCTCCTTCTCCTTGCTGCCGTCGCGGCTGATGGCAACCACACGATAGCCCATGCGATTGGCGTATTGAAGTGCCATATGGCCCATCGCGCCGAACCCCTGCACGGCGGCGGTCTCGCCCACGGGGATACCCATCTGACGGGCTGCATTGAAGGAGGTCACCCCGGCGCACAGGACGGGGGCATACCTGGCAGCATCGGCATGATCGGGGACGCGCACCGCCCAGGTGGCATTGATGAGCACGAACTAGGCATATCCGCCTTGCTTGTTCTCGCCGTTGATGACAAAACTGGAGCACATCTGCCACAGGCCCTTTTTACAACTGGCACAGGTGCCTATAGGACACTCGTTAGTGACGCGACGACGTTGCAATGTGGGGGATAAGACTGGTCACGAACCGTCATGGCCTCCGTGCCATCCGGCGCCGAGGCGGTCTCCTTCCTTGTATGAAGCAACCCCCTCTCCGACCGCGGCTACCTTTCCGATGATTTCGTGACCAGGAACGATGGGGTTTTGATGCCCATGTGTGGCAGCGACGAGGGGTGTCACGTGATATAGCGACTAACGGCAGGCTATTCACTCCCCCTCTTCCTACAGCTACGGCTGCACCTTTCCCCTGCTGCGGTTATATAACCATGGGAGCTTTGCTAGCTAGATTGAGAGAAATCAGACAACCGTACACACTTTACAGAAGACCCTACTGGCACTTCCACATCATGTTAATGACTTCAAATCATAAATGTAATGACAACTCGAATGAATGGTGACTGACACACGATCCACCGCCCATACCGTCGTGCCGGGCGTACAGATCCGAATAGAAAACACCGCACGCTTCAACCTTGATAAGGACCTCGCCCTTCTCGGGAAGCCGTAGTATGGTCTCTTCAAGGACGAGGGGCCGACCCTGCTCCTTGAAAACAGCATGTTTGTATGTCTTCGGGAGCGTCATGTTCGTCATGTTGTGTTTATCTGAGCCTGGTGAGTCTAGAAAACTTTGTTTCCCTTTGGTCAGAGATGGAGTTTTCGATAGTTTTGAGCTGAACAAAATGTTTGAAGATGGGGAATACGAGAATGAGGCGATCGAGATGCGAGTTGATCGTCTGCCATTCGACCCGATATATATGTCTAATGTCCCCATACTTGACTGTGGGATAAACGGGAGGCCCAATTTATATCTTCAGCCTTCAGGCCTGTGGTGACAAGCCACGATTCCCACTCTATGCGCCCGTTGTACTTTTGTGAAGCGAAAGGCCCTCATAGGCCCAGCTGTCCTCGAAATCCCGGGTGACCTGACTTGCTGATGCTGAGTGCTTTGTAATTTGACAGGATCACCACTGGAGCCCATCAAGATTGGGCCTCCTTCGAAATGTAAATACCAGTTTTCCGCAAAAGCCCCACACGAAAATCCCCATCACATCCCTGAAAAGACTGTTACCGAGTGATGAATAATATCCTGCTAGACTAATGGTGAATATGTTGGTCCGGTGTACCTGTAGTATCTACATCAAAGACACCCCGGGTCTCCTGTCTGGTTTCCATCCTCTTTTGCGAGGTCGTCACATGGACTACTATCAATACCACCTGTAGTACTACAGCTACGTAAATCTGACAGTAGGAAGAGAGACCAGATGGGTGATCCTCTCAAAAGCAGAATCGATGTCCGATCTTGCCTTTGAGAGCCTCGTGATCATCGAGTCTATCTTTGAGCGCCGAGCTAGGGTGCAACCGAGCTGGCTTGCCGAGGAGACACGGCCGAGCAAGTCCTGGAAAGCATCCATCTGTAACCTGAGCAGAACCCGTATCATATGGACCTGCTCCTGTTCCGAGTACATGTGCTCCATTGCAGGAGGGAACAGTCTGAGGTTGCAGTCGGCACCGTTGGCATATCCACCCGATGTGCTGCAAAAGAGCTGACCAGAGCCCGGGGTTGTGGGACGATCCTGCTCCTTTGCGCCCGTCTCCTGAGGTGCCGAACCGTTTGCTGAAGACTGGTTCGCTTCCATCTGCCTGCGCAGCTTTCGCATCCGCCGGTGGATGCACTCATACATCTCAGTTAGTCGGTCGCAGGTAATTATGAGTATCGTCTGCACTTTGCCAAGCCCGTTGCACTCGACGCAGTCGAAGGCCGCATGACACTGGGAGACGAGGCGCTTTTTGAGCTTGAGAATTTCATCTATAGTCAAGATGGCAAGACGGAAGTCATCGTCTTCGAGCTGTTGCACGGTGAGGACTGCGTCCTGCATACATGAGCACGCCGGTGTCACGCAACCATTGCTGATAATGGCGGCTGACGTCCCGGAAGAGGACGTTTTCGTCGCATCAAGGTACGCTTCGTTCGTCTGGAAGTTCTCAGGCACGGCAGCTGACGACGGGGACAACATGGAGGGCAGGCTGGCAGCTTGGGGGTTCATTTCGGCCAGGTCGATGTCGAAACTGGAGTCCATTGCCTCAGCTGTGGCACCCAAATATGTGGAGTGAAGATCAGCGAGATTGGCCGTATCCTTATACATGCTGCCGAAGTACCCTGAGAACAGATCAGTTATGCTTCTTCCCAGGCTCGACTTCGGGGCCGGGACCAGACGTGAGCTCACCGTCGTCCAGCCCGCCTTGGACGGGCTCATCACTAGAGAGAGCATTATCTGTCACAGACTGCGCATACCTCCTCTGGTAGCGGCGCCTCGGTCGAGCCGTGGGGAATATGCAGGCCAGGTCCTTAGCAAGACACCGGTCGCAGTCTCGATTCTGGCCAGTACATCGGACCTGATTCCCCTAGTGTTAGGGCGGAGGTCTTCAGAGGTCAATGATCAAAGCCGTCCCCCGGTGTAGGTACCTTTTTATGCTGGCAGGTGATGCAAGATGGGCGGCTGCTCCGGCCCCTATCTACCGCGGCGTCTTTCGTCGCGACCTGTTCCAGGTCTCCAGCAACGGTCTGCCCGTTGGCACTCTTCAGGGTGATGAACATCTTCGCTGCGTCAGGTGTGTGTTTGAATGATGGCAGCCATGTCCGGTCACGAAGTGAAGAAGAGCCTCAAGCCCGAGCTGTCAGCTCAGTATTTGTCATCCGAGGGCCACCTGATTCGACTTTGCCGCATTGCAGGGATGAATCCTTCGTCCTGTATGGTACTTCCAAGCTTATTTCCCAGGCCATAAAGCTCATAAGCGGTGTATACAAAAAGTTCCAGGGGCAGCACAATGAACAACTCAGATGTTCTATCGTTCACTGTCTGGTGGACCGAAACCTTATGGCATCTGAAGGTGGACTGTGGCTAGTAGATTGAGGTAAGAACCATACTTTCTCACTCCAACATCCTGAGTTGCCAATGCATCATGGGCGAAAATAATTCTAAAGAACGATTTTGTGTAACTATCGAAGCCTCCTATTGGGCCTGTCCTGAAGGCCATGCACTATTTCCATCCCCTGTTTCTCCTGCATCCAATGCAAAGCTCTCCCTCTGTCCATCAAGATCGACTCCAACCTATTCTCCCAACCCATCTTCATGCTGAACCAATGGGGGCACCAATTTGATGCTGGTGAGTTGAGGCGACTGGAAACATCTCGGGAGTATCCCAGAACATCAAAATGAAAACAAAACCAGATCTCCGTGAATTTACCCAAAACACAAGCTCCTACAGTCAGGGTCCGCAACCCTAGATGGCACGGCCTAGCAGTGTGTAGCTGTCTCCTCTGTCATCACCACGTGTCCTTATCCAACTCGCTTCGTTAAAATGAGAAGGGTCTGCCTGAATGCGGCATGCTCTTCCTGACCGACGCTCTTTGATATTGGTGGCGTGGTCATGCTGCAGCGCCGCGAGGGCACGAGGTCTTCGACGCGATCTGGCTCCATGTCGGCCTGCTGACGAGGGGGGCGGAGGACACGGAGGAGGAGGAGGAGGAGGAGGAGGAGGAGGAGGAGGAGGAGGAGGAGGAGGCCGGCTTGAGGATGATGGAAGCGATCACGGGCGGGGCGACAGAAGGAGTCGCGGCCTTGGGGGGACCAGTCGAGGTCGTGGTGAGTCTAGCGCCCGCATCCTGATAACGCCGCCCGAACTTGCGCATGTCCTGCTTGAGCCGTGCGACGGACTCGGGGTGGACGCGGAGTAGGATTGGGGACTTGTCGAACCAGCCCAGGACGGAGAAGGGTACGCAATAGAAGTTGCCTAGATAGACCCAGGATGCCCGTGGCTTGGGCATCCTCATTGACTCATCGGCGAGGCGGAGGGCAGGGTGCTTCTCGTTGGGACGGCGTGTGCCCAAGAATGCACGGAAGCAGTCTGGGCTCTTAGCCCGGTGGCATATCTGCTCCCAAGGCGGGAGGAAGTCCCTCCTCTCGGTGCTGAAGGCAGAGACTGCTGTGATGATGGCCTTGCGGTCGTGGACGGCCAGGATGATGACGGGGTGACAAGTGGCTCTTGGGTGCAGATAGCCACTGTCAATGAGGCCGTGGCGGTCTTGGTTGCTGAAACCTACTGAAGAACGGAGGAAGGAGATATCGCCTACTGCCCAGTCTGTCTTGTTTGGGCGGGCAGGCGACTGTCGTACAAAGTCTTGACGAGGCATGTTGTGAAAAGGATCTCTTATGAAGGGGCTGGTGTGGACGACGAGTGAGGTGTGGACGATGAGTGAGTGACTGAAGGTCTGGGAGAACTTGTCTCCTGGTTCAAGATATCAATGCACTACGCCACATTACACGTACAGAGGCACAGCAGGATTCTGACATAGGTTCGTTACAGAGTGCGCGTGTGGACAGAAAGACAGCTAAGTGTGGATCTCAAGAGGTAGGGGTTCGCGTCTAACTTATAATTTTTGCAATCTTGCTTGGGGTCCGATCTAAAGGGCACTTACAGTGCTGGCCGTGTCCTCTGTAGATCTCCACTAGTTTGCACCCGACCGTTCACGCCTGGATAAAAATAGCTTTCGACACTAAGCATACCTAGGCCTCAACAACCTACTGGCTCTAGAAAGGCCTCGAAATGTTTAGAATAGTCTGCCGGTACCCAGAAGAGGACACGTGAAGCTTTCTACCCGTGGTGCGCCCCTCATTGCCGAGCCTGCACCTGCGAGTACCAACATAGATTGCCTACCCCAGGCAGGGAAGCTTTTTCCTTTGATCACAACACTGTACTTCCTGGATTCTTAGCCTTGTGACAACTCCACCATTCTTGTCCCTGCTGCTGGTAGCATCAGAGCCCCAGGTGTTTCCATCGTGGACACGACCACAGCTGCAATCCATATTGCATTCATGATGAGAGTGACAGGTAGTCCACACACCCGTGACTTAGAAGTAAGCATGTTCACTGTCAGAGAGGCCTAAACCTTTACCATTTGGCGGTTGATGTTCACCAAGGAAGCAGCTTTTGGTTCAGAGCAAGATAGGTAGTTAATGTTTCTCAAGAGTTACTATGCATTCCTGAAAGTCCGCCCAAGAAAACCCAATCGTTCCCACCTCCAAAAATATGCGCCTCCAGGCCAAGGTTCTGCCACTTACGCATCACGTCCGGCTAGGGCTACCTCCGACGCACTAATGAAGAGGAACCCGACGTGGTCACGGGGGCTGTTGCTGCGTCTCATCCCCCTTGGGCATACAGCTCAGCAGCCTCTTGGAGGTCGGAGTCGTCCAGCTCTCGGGGGTATTCGACGGTGGGCTCGAAGCCCGGCACCTCGCCCTCAACCAGCCCTAGCGTCTCCAAAATATCGTCGAACTGCCGTTGGCCTTCTTCAATCACGCTCTCGAGACCTTGGAGTCGTTGCCCTGATGTGAACAAGTCGTCTTTGGCCTGCTCTATGAGGCCCGTGACCACCACATGATCGCGTGAGCCCGGCGGGTACGCCTCCATCTCCCCTTGGAAGCGGGCGATCGAGTCGGAGAGCTCCGCCATCCTCGCCCGCTCTGCGTAAATCTGCTTGTATACGGTGTGGACCTGGCGCATCACCTGCGTCGATCGTCGTTCCCAGACCTCGAGGGGCCCGCGGGGGACGAGCGACTGGGCACCGGCGCCAAACCTAGTAAGCCTGTCCTCGCTGACGCCCACTGGCTGAGGGCCGCGGCCCTGATCCCCCGGTGACGACATGTTGGCGCGCTTGGGGCGCCCGGCCTCTCCTGGATGTTGCGGGTGTCTAGAATTCCGTGGGAGGGAGGACGAGCTTCCGCCGGGTGCGCGCGAGTGACTGTTGCCGTGACGGCTGGAGCGACCGTGTCGACCGGACATTCTGCGAGACCAGGGCTGCTCTAAGTATTCTGGCCGAGGGGTTGCGGTGAGGCTTTGGACAGATGGATGCCTTGGCATCGAGTTCGGTGTGATCCTGTGCCACGTGGTAAGACAGGTGAGACAATTTTATACACTATCGACACGACGTCTCGGAAGATCCCGCCTCACCTTTGCTTGTGTAGAGCCTCGAGGCTCTCACTGTCAAGTTTCTGCTAAGGTTCTCGTCGTGGGCGTCGTTCCCGTCGTGAGGCTCGTCGGCACTACCGAAGCCTGATTAGTCCTACCCTCGGATATCTTCTGGTCCGGGGGTGGCATTTACGGGGCCTCCTTTTGCTGGCGGTAGCTATGTCCGAGTTCGTCCTCCCGATATCTGGTGCTGCGATGGACGATGAAGGAGGAAAGGAAACCCAAAACCACGAAGGAACCAGGTTTCTTATAGTGGTGGCACGGGGTCGCACAGCAACATGGGCCATGCCACATGGTGATTGTGTCACAGGGCTGACGGTCCATCATCTTGAGCAATGATACAGGCCAGAGGGCGGTCGTTGTGGCCAGCTTGAAGGAGTCAGTCACGAGAGGGTTCAACGGCTGTGTGGTTCACCGATTTTTGCTTACTTGACCAAATTGCCCCCCCCCCCTCTCCACTAGGCCAATCTCTGCGCAGTTTGTCCTGCGGCGATGCCCTACGTATGCTTCGATTTCGAGACGCGAATAGAGAGATGAGTTCTCATTTTCTGTTCTTTTTTCTACCGTGTACTGCAGGACCTCTGATCTGTCTCGCCCTGCGCTGCCTTGCCCTACTTGTCCCTACCCCATATTCCTAAGCATCCCTCCCAAAAGTCTGTCCGGACGCCTCCTCTGTGATGCCAAACAAGAGAAAGATGGAAAGAGAAGGGGAGAGACCCCGGGTGGGGGGGGGGGGGCGGGAAGGCATGCGAAAGGCATATCTGAAGTGGTATTAGCTTCTTATACATATTGCAAGCCGAAAGGTAAGTTGTGGGAGGACGACCGGCGGACATTGATAGTGAAGGAGGAGTAGGAGGATCTTGCTTATCTTGGTATCTAGTCTGCCTTCTAGTTGCTGTTGTGTTCCGTCTGAGGGCTAGGGCCGAAAAGTATAAACAAACATAGCTGCTGCCAGCCCTAGGGTTGCGCAGATGGCGTAAATAGGAGGCCTATCTCGAGCAATAGGTCTCAGTACATGGTAGACCATGAGGCTGATGACGGCCATGTAATTTATCTCGGTCAAGAAACGGCCGTGTCTCGCCGTCTGCAAGTGTACCAACTTGCAGGCCGGCAAGGCTGCCAAAGCCCAATACGTAGGGCCTGTTGGCAAGGCCCGGCAGAGCAGTCTGGATACCCTGTTAGCTACAGGCTTATGCTATAGAATAAATGGGCAGGCAGGCAGGCAGGCAGGCAGGCAGGCAGGCAGGCAGGTAGGTGAAACTGGGAGCAAGGCTAAAGCAAGATGGGGAAGGGGGATAGCAGGTAGGAGGAGGCAACTGGTTTGCTTACCCTCAGTCTGCGACATGCCCATGCTGAGGTTGTCCATCATGTTGGGGAAGAGAAGGGTTGCAGGTCGGAAGATGGGAGGGGGGATGGGTTTTCGGCCGTGGTGGTTTGGGTCGGGGAGAAGGCCTCGATGTTGAGCTGCCAAAAAAACCATGGTGTGAGAGGGCGAGTGGATTATTTTGTCTGGTTGGCTGGGTGAGTGGAGGTTGACGATGGATGACGACACAACACAAGAAGAAGAAAGAAAAAAAAAAGGTTCATGGGTTGTTGCAAAGTTGTCGTCGGTTGGGAGGAGGCAGGCGACAGGAGTCTGGAGTGCCCCCTGCAGCTATATAATAGCTCTATCGATAAAGCTATAGGTTGCAGTACGCCCGGGCCACAAGCTGGTTCAGGCTCCCACGGTTAACCAGGCACAATTAGGCTGACTCGAGGGCACCTCGATATAAGGCTGAGGGCCTACCACCTAGATACAGCACTGTGACTAGCCAAAGGCTATCATCTGCTAGTCTAGCATAATGCGATGGCGGTCCAGGACCAAGAGCGCAGGCCCCGTAGAAACTACACCACGAAGACTAGATAGAGGACGCAACACGTTGATCGACTACCTATGACCGAGTCCACAGCGAGTTTGATCCTCAGCGGTGACAAAGATGGTGCAAATGCAGCCAGAGATTTCGACGGACACCTAGCTACACGAACAGGTATTAGTAGACACTATCAAACAATGACCCCCAAGTGAGCATCCGTTTCCTTTTCTGCATCAATCTCCGAGGCGTATATCGAGTGTTGCAAGTTCCAGGGCTATTCGAAATGGATCGAAAGTGCCGGGCATATCTTCCTCACATCTGAAGCTATCAGGATACATAAGATCCGTGTGAGATTAAGTCATGCATTTAACACATCGCCTCCGGGTTCAATAGATAAGTGTCGACAACTGCCACTGATGACCGAACCTCGACTGACTAAACGCTTTAGGTGAGAAGTACCCTATCCTCTCCATCACAACACGGTCCGTCGTACGTATGACTCGTCCACATCAGCGGCGTTGCCTGGGCGTGCTTGGGCCCTCGCCGGCATCATCCTCATACATCTCCTGGGACCCTTTAGCCGGGTCGCCGTCACTAGCTCCCGGACGCTCGCCTTCACTCCCGGATTTCCCCCTGGGCCTCAAGGCGTTTTTGATTCTAAGACTGAGAGCGGCCATCTTGGCCTTCTTCGGGGTCGTCTCCTCATTTGATGAATTTTTCCTCCTCTTAAATGGGCTCTGCGGCGAGACAGGCTGCTTCGGCGGGGTCCGTGGCGAGGCAGGCTGCTTCGACGGGTCCTGCGACGAGGCAGGTTGCTTCGTCGGGCTCTGCGATGAAGCAGGTTGCTTAGATGCGCTCTTTGACGGGGCAGGCTGCCCCGAGGCGGGCTGCGGCGGCGTGGTTTGGGATAAATAGCGGTAGTCAGACTGTAGGGGATACTTCCCCCACATATTGGACGGCCCGTAGGGACCGGCAGGCTGGAACGCACCACCGGTCCCGGGCAAACGATGAGGCGGATCCTGATATGGGCGGGCGCCCCGGCCGAACGACCCGCCCTGCTGCTGCAGCTGCTGCTGCTGTGACGACGGGCCGGGAGGAGACCGGGCCGTGGCGTGGGAGGTGCCCGTCCGCTGGGCCAGGGGGTTGAAACCCCAGGCCCGCTGTTGTTCGTAGGCGGCCGCATTATGCGCGATGGCCTGCAGTGTCTGCACGTCCATCTCGGACGGCGGGACCATGTTCAGATTATCAAACGATTGAGATCTATCGCCTCGACTATCGCTGTTGCTCCGTCCCCGCTCACGACTTCCACGACGTTTCGGCATATTGCAGAAGTCTTGATGAAGTTCCAGCGTGGGTGCTGGAACACGGTTTTAGACGGTCCTCGTCCAAGTGTGAGGCAGTAGGTGAGGATTATGTTGTGCGCTGATCGTTCAGTTGGTCCTTGAACGGTGTCTCGTGAAGGAAAGTTAAGCTGCTATGGGCTTCTCGCGCCCAGTATCATGGTGTGATATATATATAGAGAGAGAGAGGGGGGGGGGGGGTGGGGGTTCCCAAGAAGCGTTCCTGGAAGCTCCTCATGGTGGCACTTGTGACTCGAGGAGTCTAGTCCTTGTGTGCTTGAGCGACTGAGAGGCGGCGGTGAGTTCCTGCGTACCATAGGCTGCCCAGCCACGCCACGCCGATGATTTATGGACTTGCACGGATGCCGTGAGAAGAGTCGAGGGTGTCAGGCGGAAAGAGTGACGATGAACCAAAATAGTTTCTGAAGAGTTGGCCACTAATCTCGAGGCCGGTGCGTTTGGTCACGAAAATATCTAAATCAACCTCTAGCTAGTCGCAACAACGGAGCTTGAACTTGCCCTCAAGCCAGTCCCAGCCCTGATACCTAGTATCATACCTACCCAGAAGCCTGGGGAATTAGATGGAGGACCAGAGGGAGACTACCAATACCGCGATGGCACAACATCAATGAGTTCTCGTTCTGTACCTGACGGGGGACTTTGAGAGAGTCTGGACTGATAGGCGGATCAGAGGCCGAGGGGTGGACATGAGCGACGGTTGAAACTGGCAGTGTCAATATCAGCCGTTCGAGCGCGGAGGCTTGGGCTCTAGGAGAAATAATGCTCTATGACATGGCAGGTATCTATAGTCGCTCTCTAGCCTTCTCAGCACCTCTATTGGCCAACAGCGGCATACATCTCATCATAGGCCTTCCCGAGCCACCCGTCCATCCTGCCCGCCCTCGCCACGATCCCCAGACCACCCGCCGCCCACAGCACCGTCCCGGCAATCGCCGTCCCGTTCACCCAGAGCCATATCCGCCTCCTCCTCTTCCTGCGCCTGATGTCCTCCTCCCGGTTCCTCGTGCTCCCTAGGCTCTTGAGGTCCGCCCGCCAGCCCGCCAGCGGCGCGAGGCCGATCCACTTGGCCCACCCCCAGACCATGTGCCCGCACCCCACGCCCAGCAGGCCTGCATAGGCGAGGTACGACGTGGCGGGGTGCCGCGCGAAGCCGTGCGCCACGTAGGCGAGGCCGATGTTGCTGCTGTCGCCCTCGACGTGCAGGGGCAGCAGGCGGTTCATGAAGACGTGCGCGGAGAGCAGCACCGAGAACCCGTATCCCGCGAGCGAGATGATGCTCATGTGCGGCCACGCGCTCGGGCCCCTGCTGCTGCCCGCCGGGGGGAGGGAGGAGACGGTGGAGGAGGACTTCTGCGGGAACACGGCGGGCGTGGCACCACCGTAGCGCTTTAGGTTCTGGGAGCGGCGCACCAGGCGCAGGGCGACGCCGGAGGCGATGTGTGCGGCGATGGGGAGGGCGACGAAGAGGGGCTCGGTGAGCGGGGTCTGGTAGATCTCGCGGGCGAGGAGCAGGTAGGACTCGGAGGCGGGGACGGAGCGGGTGACGAGGGGGATCAGGGAGGTGTTGGCGATGTGGATGCCGGTGAAGATGGAGAGGGCATAGGTCGACCAGCGCTGGATGCGCGTCACTAGAGGAGCGGCGTTAGTCCTCTCGTCTCCGTTCCTCTTTGGGGGGGACAAGGAGAACGTACGGTAGTATATGGACCCATGGCTGTTACCGCTGAGACCTAGGGACGAGGTACGCCCGTGGCCTGATCCTATAGACCTCTCTGTCGCTTGATCTTCCTTGGACTCTTCAGGTAAAGGGGGCAGGTCCTTTTCCGTGTCTGCGATGGGCTGTGGCTCGAGCTGCAGGAGGGAGATCAGCGTCTCCTGGGATGGTGTTGCCCTCAGAGACCTGGAGTCCATCGTGGCGTTCCTCTTTGTCCTGGACTCCAGCTCTTCACGAGGTAGTCATGGGGGGTGGTTTGGGAAGGGGGAGAGGACAAAAGTTCCTCACGATTGATTCATGCGAAATGTTGGGGTAGTCCTAATCCCTGTCCTGTCGACTTGTATGCGGCCCCCTGTCGTTCAGCGCTGTGACGTTGACAATCCGGGGTCTTGGGTCCCCACGTGCCCACTAGAAATGCCGTCCCCAAGGCCTGAGATGGGCCTGTCACGACAGTGCCATTTCGCACCTGCGGTCAGCAGCTACCTGGCTTGTCATGAGTCGGCAGGCAACCAACGCCCAAAGACAGCGGGGTTCTCTCAGTGGGCCCCCACTAGTCGAGACCCGCTGTGCACGCCAACACCAGTGATCCACTCTCCCTCACAACAACATCTCACTCACCCACCCACCAGCTCACTTGCTCAGCCAACTCCCAGGGCCAATACTTATCATATTGCTTATAAACGCCTTAATATCTCTTGTTCAAGCCGATCACCCCCCCCCCCCAAAGGCTAATCCACAGCCTCACATCCCCAGAGAATGGCGCCGAGACACCAGACCCTCCCCCAGGCCCAGACGGCCTCGGCCCGCGAGGCCATGTCCTCCTTCTACTGCCAGCTGTGCGCCAAGGGCTACAGCCGGCACAACGAGTACGAGGCCCACCTGTCCTCCTACGACCACTCGCACAAGGTCCGCCTGAAGGAGATGCGCGCCATGACCCGGGACCCGACCGCCGCCGCGAGGGCGCGCAAGGCCGAGGCCAGGGCCGACGGGGTCGTCAGCATCCAGCTCGCGGCGGGCGGCGGGGGAGGTGTAGGCCCGCCCGGTGGCGGTGGCGGCGGTGGTGGTGCGGGAAGCGGCGGACCCGGAGGAGGGGGCGGCGGCTTCAAGAAGGGCGGCTTCAAGAAGAGCGGCTTCAAGAGCGCTTTCCCGCCTGCGGGCGCGGAGGAGGAGGATCGGGACGGGGAGGCGAAGGGAGAGGACGAACCGGAGAGCAGGGTCACGAGCGCGGCGCTGTTGGGTACCTCGTCCGCGGCCATGGAGAGCGACACGGAGGATGAGGGATACGAGGTCTACGACCCGCGATTTCCTACGGACTGAGACCACTACGATGGAGACGAAAACGCTTTCCACTGAACAGGGACACCGGTATCAGTGTTTGAGCAGAGCGCCGGTCTGGGAACGACCTTATGAGGATCCGCGGACGAAGGACGTCAAAACACTACTGATCGACACGCAAACGTCTTACGCCCCCCCGGGGGGGCTACTTCACGGCTTCGCAACCTTGGTCAAGACACCACCAGCTTCACGATGGATCGGGACCCTGAGTGATCCGATAGAAATTCGATTTTGCCAAGCGAAGTACGACCATGAGTTGAAGTCCACCACCGGAACGCCAATAATAACGATGCAGGGGGGCCCGTCTGCCACGCGCCACTGTGCTAGAGCAAGTGATGCCTATTATACACCGCTATTCCACGTGTTAGGATGAAACTGCGACAAATCCTCCTCCAGCAATCCCATCATATACCGGTTGCCCGAGAACCAGTCGCCCAGCTGATTCGTCTGCTGCACCGCCATCGCGTTCGCACCCCCTGCGAATCTCGCACCTTCACCAGGGGGGCGCGTCGCGCTCGTCGGGGAGGCCGTCAGCGCCGCGGCATTACTCGGCCCACCGCTACCGCCAGGGAGCCCCGCGGCGGGATCGTCGACGGGCATGAAGCCCAACGCGCTGAGGTACACATCGAACTCGTTGCCGATGGGCGCCATATCCGTGTCCTGGTGCTGGTTGGCCTTGCTCTTCGCCTCGACGTACAGCATCGCGACGTTGTAGAGCACGGAGAACAGGCGGTGCAGCTTGTCGATGCCCTCGGAGACGGTACAGGTCGGCTGGAGCGAGTCGATGAAGTCGCGCAGCCGGTGGAGGTCTGCGACGTCGGAGGTCTCGATGATATGGCAGAAGATGACGATGAACGGGACGAAGGGGGCGTAGAGGATCGTCCTAGACAGCATCAGTCAGGATGAGAACATGGGCTCGCGGGAGAACGGGCGGGGACATACCAGTGTATATACGAAGCAGCGACCCACAGGTTCGACCCCATGAGCTTCATACACTCCTCGTGCGTCTGCATCGCCAACCGCGCCGTCTCGATACACTCGCTGGTAAAAGTCGAGGCCCCCGCAAACCCGGACGGGATGGCCCTGTAGACCAGGGTCAGGCTCGACAGGAACGACACCTGGTCGCTCTTCATCACCATCTCCGAGACCATCACCTTCCTCGCGTCCGTCCCGTCCCTCGAGTGCTGATTGATCTCGCTGGTCCGCAGCATCGACGCCTGCTCCTCGATCATCTTCAGCCTGCTCGCGAGCGTCCGCGCCGCCTCCACGCGCTGGGCGACGGGGTGGGTCAGTGACATCGGGCTGTACAGCTTCTCGTAGATCTGGCCCTGGACGTCCGCATGGGCGATCCACAACCTCAGGACCTCCTTCCACATATCCGTCGCGTTGACCTGGCCGATGACCCTGGGGAGCGTGACGTCGAAGTCCTGGATGGTGGGCGCGCGGCCCAGCCGCAACGCGAGCCCCCGGTCCAGCATGTAGCTGAACCAGAACAGGATGGCCTTCTTGTCGTTCAGCACGTTCACGCTGCTCGGCTCGCTGCCGTCGGCCCCGACCGTGCCGCCCGTCACGCGGTGGTAGCCCAGGTCCTGGCACAGCTGGGCCGCAGTGGTGTTGAGCTGCCAGGCGAGACTCGGCCTGGACACCTCGATCGCGTAACTCGCGCCGAGAAGCAGCGCCTCGATGGTCTCCATGCTGGCGCCGAGGAAGAACTTGAGGTTGGCCAGCCCCGTCTCGAGGTTGGCCCTACACAGCTCGTAGTAGCCCGTGTACTCGCGCACGGCGGCGTCGCTCTCGGCCGTCACGGACTTCTCCTGGAACAGGTAGTAGAGCCCCGCGTTGACGATGATGAACGTCGCCTGGCTGAAGTCCTCAAGCGCAAAGTACACGCGGCGGCAGGCCTCGGCAAAGTTCTCGACCGCCATGAAGCAGCACACGCTGATGAGCGTGAAGGTCCCGGGCGGCGTCTCCTTGACCTCGCGCAGGATGGGTATCACGGCCGTCACGGGCGGCATGGGCAGCTCGCGGAAGCCGCCGCGCGGGAGCACGCGCTGGTGCGCGAAGCGGACGTCTCTCGCACCTCCGCCCGCGCCACTCGAGCCCGAGCCGCGACGCGTGCGGGCGCGTTGTTTCTGGGACAGGCCGACGATCTGCTTAAGTGACGACAGGGCAGTAGCCATGTTCGGGTTGAGGTCGCGGAGCGACGTCCGCTCGACGGCATTCTCGAGGAACTCGCTCGCGAATTGGGTATGTGCGGTGAGGGACGAGTGGCCCTCAAACGCAGATGAGTCCAGGTCGGTGGCATCCGGGGTGCTGGAGCCGTCGCGGTCACCGCCTGCCGCGGTCGTCGAGGGCGAAGCGCGATCTGACTCTGGAGGGACAGGAGGCGGGTGCTCATGCAGGGGAAGCGTTGCGTGCAGGCGCAGGTTGTTGCGGCTGGTGAGGGTGAGCTCGCGGAGGAGCTTCTCTATGGAGCCGAGGCGCTCCTCTATCTGGTCGATCTTGCGCTCACTTGGCGACGGTCAGTGGATTCCACACGGGCATGTTTGATCGGGATCAACCAGGGCGGAGGTATAGAAGGCGGACAAGAGGAAGGGCCGTGTTGAGGGGGTCTGATTGTGATGAAGATGAGCATCGGGCATACTATTGAGTAGATATCAACACCCTCTGCCGCGCTTCCCTAGGCTTCTGTCCAACGCCAGTGGAGCTGCACTGCCGGTTTGCTATCCGACAATTGGAACATGGCGATTCTTTGTCACATCGGATCTGACGATGAGCGAGCGCAGGTGGCCAAGGTCAGCATTGCTCGAGTAACGGACTCATGTGCCGTGAGATATGCCCGTCGCTCATCCACCCATCCACCCATCCCCACCAGGTGTCCGCGGACAAGAGGGACGGATCACTCACTTTCCGTATCCGGCATTGGTCACACTATGCAAGAGGTATTAGTGCAAATGGACAACGGGGCGGCGGGCAAACACAGTCAGACATGACAAAACGTGGTGGCGTGTATAGGGCCTGGGCATGGCTTGGTAATGGAACGGGGGGCGGTCATGAACGTGAGTGAGTGAGTGAGTGAGTGAGTGAGTGAGTGAGTGAATGAATGGAACACGGGCAGGCAGGGCAGAGTTAAACTGACCGCTCGGATGATTCCGCTGTTGGCGAGATCACCAGCATCCCCGGATCCGCCGCCCTTCCCACCGGCCCCTGGGCCGCTGGCCCCGGTGCTCTGCGCTGCCTTGTCCGAGGGTGCGCTACCGGTGCCCATCGTGGTGAGTGTGCCAGATAGAGTTTCATGAGACCTGATGACAGGTTGCCAGACCACCAGGTGTAAGCGGTGATCAGCAATGGTCTGAGGCACGCGAGGTTGGGGGGGCTGGGCCAAAGGGATGAGCACGACAGCCACAGCTGCAGCGGCCGCGACAGTGACGGCGACAGGCCAATGGCCTCGATCTGTTGGATCCCGCCGCACTCAACAGGCGTAGAGGCTGCAGCTCGACCCCCCACGATATCAGGATCCCTGGATATCGCGGGAGGAAATCGAAGCGGGGCCCGCGGGTGCCGAGCCGTGCCTATCGCCGAGGGTTGTAAGTAGAAGTGTCTCGCAGTTGGGTGAAGCAGCTCACGGCGCCAGATCATGACAGCGAGCTGAGTGGGAACACCCCAATGACTCAGCAGCCGCCCGCTTAGGGCTTAGTGCCCTCTGGGTTCTATATTTTTGCCCGACCCCGCCTTATACTGTGTTATAACCCATTCAACCATGCAGGCCACGAAGCAGCTGGCCAAGAAGCGTTTAATGCCTGGCCGGCTGTGCGGCGACCGCGCTGAGCTTCAGGGCTGGACGGCGGGGTGGACGCGGACGCTTTGTTACGTTTTGGATCAGGTTATTGAATACCCAGCAGGGCCTCACCCGGCCGATGGGCTGTGGGATCAATACTGGGAGTCCAGGCTGGGGCCAAGTTGCAAATAAGTCTCTCGTCTACATCTTTTTGTATCTAGGTAATGATATAAATCGCGACATGTGCAGTCAGAATTGGTGACGAGCCTGTTTGAAGAAGATGTCTGGAGGGCGGCCTCAGTGAAGGTGAATGAATATCTCTGGACCTAACTTCCTGTCCTCACACAGTTCTAGAGTAATATACGCTCTACTTTTCGCTCGACTTAGCGAAGGGGGTGGGCCGACGGGCAATACCGAGAGGCTTAACGCTATGCTAGCGGCCCACAGCCTGCTTCAGATATGCATTAAGGATGGCCCATGTTGGCGCACATGCAGATTCCGTATCCACACCGGCGCTTCGTTTCGACTTTTTCCAAATACCAGGACAGATTCTTATCCTAATCTTTACCAAGGCCCAAGACAAGAGAAGGCGTCCTGCATTCTCTTGATAGACCAGAAGGTTACGCCGTTGACACTCGCCTCAGCAGCGCTCTCGAGGACGCGAGCGAGTAGAGCATCTGCGTAGTCTTGATTTCTGCCGACTGGCGGCGCGTTATCACGGCAGGAAATAAGCCTGATTGCTCCGCCTGTTGGCCGCAGTCCCTCGCCCATGGCCCCTGTTGCTGTATGCAGATATCCTTTCAGCTGGCGTGTTTCCCTGGCCACTGATTGGATGATAGCTGTCAGGACCCAGCCATTGGCAGTTCAAAGGCGGCTGCGTGATCAGCTGTATGCTTAAAGGGTGCAGCAGTGAGCTTGTCAGGCTATCTAAAACCGAATAGTCTCTCCTTTCTTTTGACACCTGCTCATCCAAGTCAAGGTACTACCTCTCCGAAGTGGTATCAACCTCGCGTTTCATCCAAAATGAGTTGCTCCAAAACACTGGGCAGTCGCAACGACTACACGGTCGGGTGGATCGCCGCGCTGTCGATCGAGCGAGCTGCCGCCATCGCCGTGCTTGATGAGACGCACTACGAGCCTCTCGACTTTGTCAAGCCAGCCAGTGACTCGAACACATATGCGTGGGGCCGGATCGCCGATCACAACGTCGTGATTGCATCGCTGCCTGCTGGGGTGTATGGGATAACATCAGCCGCAACAACTGCCACGAATATGCTCTCTTCTTTCCCCAACGTCCGCGTTGGCCTGATGGTTGGCACTGGGGCTGGCAACCCGGACTTCGATATCCGGCTCGGCGATGTCGTCGTGAGCCAGCCGTCGGGAACGGGCGGCGGCGTACTTCAATACGACCTGGGGAAGGCCCATGCCGGGAACCGATTCGAGCGCAAGGGCTTACTGAACGCGCCGCCCCAAGCTCTCCTCACGGCCCTGAGCGCGCTGCAGGCCGACCATGAGATGAATCCCTCCTGGGTCCCGGGGATCCTAGGAGAGATGCTAAAGAGGCACCCCAAGATGGCGAAAGGCACTGCGGCAAAACCGAGCTATGCTTTCCCCGGACGGGAGCACGATAGGCTGTTCGCGCCGACCTACAAGCATACCGCAGGGAGAAACTGTGATCAGTGCGATCGGGCTCAGGAGGTTCCTCGGGAGGATCGTGAGAACTCCGATCCTGTTATCCATTATGGCTTAGTAGCATCAGGGAATACACTGGTGAGAGATGCCGAGACAAGGGACACAATCTTGGCAGAGCTTGGTGATGAGTGTATGTGTTTGGATATGGAGGCGGCAGGGCTGATGAACAGCTTCCCCTGCATCGTCGTGCGAGGGATCTGCAATTATGCCGACTCGCATAAGAACGACCGGTGGCAGAGGTATGCAGCGGCGGCGGCGGTGGCATTTGCCAAGGAATTCCTATCGTTCGTCCCTGCGAGCGACATACAAAACACACCAAGCGCGGCGAAGATGCTCCAGAACAGTGCGTATACTTCTCAGAAAGCTTAGCTGTGATAATAACACATGCTATAGTGGAGCAAAAGATGGACAAGATCCACCACGTCGCAAATAATACGAAAGCAGGCATCGATGACATGCATTTGCAGAAGAGACAGAAGGAAATCATTGCCTGGCTGTCCCCGATACACCACTCGATCAACCAACAGAGGGCTCGGGAAGAGCGCCAAGAGGGCTCAGGCCAGTGGTTCCTTGAAGGCAAGCGGTTCTCGACTTGGCGAACAGCGCCTGCTTCCTTCCTCTGGCTAAACGGCATTCCCGGCTGTGGCAAGACAGTGCTCAGCTCTGCTATTGTCGACCACCTCCAACAGATTGCTTCCGATCCTGGTAATTCCCACATCTTGCTCTATTTCTACTTCGACTTCACCGATGGCCGCAAGCAGTCACTAGACAACGCAATTCGATCACTTATCAATCAGCTCTACTATAAACAGCCACAGTCTCAGAAACCCTTGGGTCTGCTCTGGTCGTTGTGCCAGGAAGGGAGAGAACAGCCAAGTACTCAAGCTTTATCCAGCATTTTTGAAAAGATGCTTCAAGATGCTGGGGACATCTGGATCATTCTCGATGCGCTTGACGAGTGCAAAACTCGAGAGGATCGCCCAGCGGCGCTAGGGCTTCTGAACTGGCTGAAGAATCTCCACCTGCGTCAGAAAAGTCTTCACCTCCTCGTCACCAGTCGCCCAGAACACGATATTAAGTCGGCAATTGAGAATTTTGCCGAGAGAGAATGGATTCTTCGTTTAGAGAACGATCTTGTTGCAGATGATATCCGCAATTTCATCCATGAACGAGTTACACAGCATGACGACTTCCGCAGATGGCGCAAGCATTCAAAAGCACAGGGAGAAATCGAATGCACATTACAGGAGAAAAGCCACGGCATGTACGACTAATGTTCTTATTATATTAATATTCCCATTATATTATTGTGCAAATACTAAAGCTATATTATGTGGGTTCCGCTGGGTAGCATGTCAGTTGGATATAATTAGAGAATGTATAAACTACTCCATGCTAAAGGGTGCCTTATCATCACTGCCGAAGACGTTAGGCGACACATATGCGCAGATACTAGAAGGTATACCTCAGATGTATCTACCCGATGCTATCCGAATCTTGCAATTTCTTACGGTTTCGGACCGTGCATTGCGTATCGATGAGGCTATCGATATTGGTGGCAGTACGGCCGGCCGAGAAACCCCGATTCGACCCTATAAACCGCATGCCCGATTCTCTCGAGATATCACGGTACTGCTCCAGCCTGGTGGTTCTAACAACAAGGGCTACTGATAAGGGAGAAGTTATTGAGATACAGCTCGCTCACTTCTCGGTGAAAGAATACTTCTCAGAGTCGCCAGAGTCACTGGAGCCTGAAATCAGCAAGTGTTTTGGTGACGAAGCAGTGAGCATTACCATTGCAGAGACCTGCCTCTCTTACTTGCTAGAGTTGAGCCAAGATGAGCCTATCGACGCAATTACAGAGTCGCATCCATTCGCCTTATACTGTGCCCGGCACTGGTCAGATCATGCTGTGATGGTGGAGAGGGTCGAGAGAGTCGCAAGACTAGTCAGAGCATTCTTTACAGATCGAGGTTTCTACACAACATGCTATCAGTTATATAACCCTGACGAGCATTGGAAGGAACTCCTGGGAAAACGGCTTGTGCGAGCAGGAGGCTTGTATCATGCTTCTCAAGGAGGGTTTAAGCAGGCAGCCAAGGCGCTGCTCGACGGAGGCGCCGATGTGAATGCCCAAGGCGGAATGTATGGCAATGCCCTTCAGGCGGCTGCAGAAAGGGGACACGAACTGATTGTCCAGATGCTTCTCGAAAAGGGGGCTGATGTGGATGCCCAGGGCGGACATTTCAGTAATGCCCTTCAGGCGGCTTCAACTATGGGACACGAACAGATCGTCCAGATGCTTCTCGAGAAGGGGGCTGATGTGAATGCCCAGGGCGGACCTTGCAGTAATGCCCTTCAGGCGGCTTCAGCTGAGGGACACGAACAGATTGTTCAGATGCTTCTCGAGAAAAGGGCCAACGACTTCGACAATGCCCTTCAGGCTGCCTCATCCGACCAAGGAGCGAAACCACCGAGCAGTCACAACGATTCTGCTGATGATGGACCGCCCTCCAAGCGGTTGAAACGCGGCGGCCACGACATGGGCTTTCACAATCAGACACCGAACAGTTTTGATGCAGGATGGCTTGGGGACCCTCAGGAACCTTGAATCCCTGAGGTTGGAACACCAGACAGCTATAAAAGTGCAGGGATAAATAACTATAGAAAGACCAAATTTGAAAGGGAACGAGTCCTCCAATGATCATCTCCAGCGAAAGAAGAGCACAAGAAAAGTACCAGGGTCTTCGACAAGCTTCCAACCGCTTCGTCGCAATGCTCGGATTACAGATCGTAAAGAGGCGCCAGAGAAGCGCCTGATCAGCGTAGTTTAGGTCCAAATCTGCAAAATGTAGTCGGATAAGCCTGGATGGTCGTGCAAATTGAATCTTCATCACGATACAACGAGGGGAGTAAATTCACCCGGGTGGTTCTTTACTCGTTCCACGCCGCTAAAGCCCTTTTGGTCCGTCTTTGTCGATAGGGCATAGATGCATCCTGTCAAGAAGGGAGCGGCTATTATACCTGCTAGTTTATCCATAGCGCCTCTAGTATTAGCTTCTGTAAAGCGCGTGGTTCCAGTCACCTTGCGTCCTATCTTGGGCTAAAGGTGAAGAGCCGGGATAAAAAGAAAAGGGGGATCAAGTATTCGAGTGAAGTGTGAGGAAGCGAGGTGGGTTTTACACAAGAGCAGAGATAGCCGCTGGGGAGAATAAAGATTTATATATCTGGCTCGCTGGCCTGTTCCCCTTCACCTGGACCCGCACCCAGGTTATAACGCAGGCCCGCAGACAGCTCCGCCCAGGCAGGTAGGAGGCATATTCAGCAACGGGAAAAGCGAGTAAAGTGGAGACGGAAAGGAAGCAAGGTGAGGCGCCGGGGCAGCAGGCGCTCGGTCGCGGAAGTCGAAGACAGATACCCTAACTACCAAATACAAAACAACCCTTCCTTCACTCGTAACGATCCATAGAGCAAGCTGCGTGAAGCCCAAGTTCCCCGCACTTACCTGATCAGTTTCGAAGAAATTCAAATCGAGTGTCTTCCGAGTCAAACTTCTCTTAAACAACTAGAGGCTGAGGCGGAGCCTGTGAAAAGTTGAGAATATTAGTGCAATTGAGAAGGTTTAATGGAGAAGTGTCCTGGGCGTGCGGCGCAGCGCAATAGCTGGGCTGAGAAAGTAGGCTTGAAACTCTGGATCATGGTGGGCTCGAGTCGCAGCCCGCATCAACAAATTGTTCAGTAATGTAGAGGAACCATATTTCATGGCGACGTCAAGAGGTCCCATGAACAGGGCCGTCTCGAGGAAAAGGTCATGGCCTCCGGCCCTCAGGACAATGTCGACCGTTTCCCAATAGCCTGAGAGAATCGCTGCAGTTAAAGTCGAACTGGCTGGTCCAGCCTTGCAATGAACATAGTAGCCCTTCGAGATCAATTCGGAGACGAGTCAAGATTTTCCAACAAGGGCGGCATTGTGCAGATGAGTGTGTCGTGCCATGAGCATGCTGGTGAAGAAATGAAGCTCTTTTTCTTCGAAGGCCTTCTCGTCCTAGTCGGTTGTGTCTTCTTCCACGTTCTCGTTGTCCTCGGACTCGGGTTGTCGTATTGTCTGGGCGTCATCATCTGTGTCCAGGCCAGTTTGTCAATTGGGAGGCATAGTATCGCCAAATTGAGGACCAACGAAGACGCTGTTTTCGGGGTTTCCGAAGTAGCACTCGGAGCCTTAGCAATGTCGGGCTGGTTTGGCTCTGCCAATGTCCTTCTCAATATGTCTAAGTGGGCGTAGGCTAGATCATGGTGCTTGTAGTCATGGTCGTTGACATCTAGAACGCCACGTTTCCATTTTCGCGACTCCGGCATAGCTTGTATCTCCCTGTTGCTTGTTGCCGTGAACAATTTCCCACAGTGCTTGCAAACCAGACGTGACCCTTCTATAATCACCAGGATAGATCGACAGTTGACGCATTGCTTCTCTTGGCGGATTTTGAAGTAGGGCATAACAATCGATCGACATGTTGAAGGGCTTGCGTTGACATGCTACCAAGGCCCAATTTTCTTTTGACCTCGAGCAAATTTGGAACCACCAGGCACATCTCGGAAACGACACTCCAGCATCTTGACCAATGTTTCCCAGTGACTGAAGTACTCCAGAGGCAGACTATGTGTGATCTTCCGAGAGAGCATCTGTGAGGTTGATATTGTCCTGCAGGAGCAGAGAAACGTTTCGAGTGCTCCATTTTTCTATTCGAGCCGACTGGGCCCTCTCCGCACAAATATCCAGCCTTTCGGTATTTCTTCGTATTTCCAACATGCGCAGGCTTGGGGATCTTTCAATATCTTCTCGATGTTATGGTTCGCGGATGCCATAAGCTGTCTATAACAGACGGAAAGTCAGAGTTATGTACCAAGTCTCCAAGATAAAACTGAGACCGATATCACAGGAAGCTTGGGAAGCTGAGGCAAGCACCTACAGAGTCAATCCATCGAACAGGAAATTCAATACTTGGCTTTGGTCCGCCAACTTCACCCGGTAGTCTTTGACCTATCCACTTGTTCTAACGACCCATTTCGTGCGGGAGGTAATGGCCCGTCCGCGGCGTGGGTCCAAAAATTTGGTTTCTGTGTGAGCGACATGTTTGTTGACAATGTCCCGGATCCCAGATAGATTGAAGGGCTTTTTGTGCCTGGGCTGTGATTGCGTTGGCTCCCTGCTGGTTTTGAGGGCCAAGCCTAAGATTCTGGAATAGGCAGAGCACCAGCTCATGGCTCTCGAGCTCTTGAATCACATAGCGGAATCCGGCCTCTGCTGCGTGTCGAGCTCGGAGAATGCCCACGGCACCGTGGAGAATTTGGATCGCCGCAACAATGTCACCTAAGAGGCGTGGTCAGCCTTTAATTACATCTTGGACGAAGCTGTTAGTGATTTATCTGTGCCCGTCTTGCAGGCCTCCTAGGTCACTGGGCTGTACCTACCGAAACCGACTCCGAACGACATTCTGGGAGCCGGCCTAAGCAGTCGTCGGGTCGATGGAGATTTTACAAATCTGACTGGGATCAAGAGAAAAAGGCGGCGGGCAGTTATGACAGAG
This sequence comes from Endothia cerciana, assembly GCA_026119935.1. Classification (NCBI taxonomy): domain Eukaryota; kingdom Fungi; phylum Ascomycota; class Sordariomycetes; order Diaporthales; family Cryphonectriaceae; genus Endothia; species Endothia cerciana. The sequence goes on from JALRMH010000058.1 coordinate 209,490, forward strand.
GATAGCCTTTGGGCGATTTTCTGCCGTCTGGAGGGAAGTAATAAATGGCAGTGCTTAGCTGCAGGTAAGCTTGCGACCGCTCAGAGGCAGCCATCTGGCAGCCCAACCAGCACTATGCTCTCGCCCTGGGGCTTATGCCTGTAATGACTCGGACTAAGCAAGCATGATTCCGCGCCTTCTTTAGATGCTTTGACTATAAATCAGTCAGAGCCTTGGCGGCCTGGCCTAATTCACAAGGAGACGTTCGACACAGGGCATGTATTGTGTATCTGCACTGGTATGTAAGTACGTCACATTCATGTGGTTGCCACCTGAAGCTCAAGGACAAGGCTTGTGGCTTGATCCCTCTTGTTGAGAGACGCAGAGAACAAGCCGGTTGATGATTTATAGGACCTTCATGAAGATTGAAGAGATTAGGTCATGGATTGAGCCTCGGTGACAGTATGGTATGCGAATGCTCGAATCAGCTTCTGGCGTGACAGGAATACTTATGGTCTTGATGCCTAGGCGTCAAGGCATTCGGAATAGGCTGGGTGTTGGTGAGAACACCTAGAGGGGGCTGGAGTGCATTCAACAGCTGCATTGGCTACGCATCTCTGGCTAGGGGCAATAGCGTTTGTCAGGTTCGGCTTGTTAAATTCCTGAAGGAGCTATTTACCAGATCTCTCTACGAACATCCCTTTCTGTCCCTACTGATACCCCTCTCTCATGGAATTTTGAGCTGCAGATACGTCATCCACAACGTAGCAGGCCCTAGGTGTTGGTCTCAAATATCGCAGGGTAGCGCTCTCCAGCTGTTTTGAACGTGGCCAGGATGGCATCGATCTCGGCCATCTCCCCATCTGTGATGTCGACAACCCTGCTGTTCTCCTCCACCCGCCCCGCCGTCGTGGCGCCGGGGATGGGAATGATGGTCGGCATGCCGGGGCGCCTCGACAGCGATCTCGTCCAGTTGATGGCGAGCTGGGCCGGCGTGCAGCCCTTCCTCCGGGAGAGCTCCTCGGCCTTGCCGACCAGCTCCACATTCTTCTCGAAGTTCTCCTTCTGGAACCGGGGGAAGCCGAACTGGACCAGCATCGAGTCCTGGGGCAGGTCCTCGAACTTCTTGAACTGGCCTGCCAGCATGCCCCTGCCGATGGGCGAGTATGCGATGAGCGGGATCCCGTACTGGGCACACGCCGCCGCAACGCCGTTGCGCAGAACGTCGGTGGAGAACCTGTGGCATGCCATGGTCAGCACGGGCGGATGGATGTCTGAGGGGGCCACGGATCTATGTGTGTGTGTGTGTGTGTCGTGGAGGGCACCTACAGCGAGAGCTCGACCTCGACCGCGAGGACCTTGGTGTGCTTGACGGCCTCGTGGATGGTCTCGGCCCGCACCTCCGAGAGGGAGATGCCGCCGAGCTTGCCCGTCTGGATGTACTCCTTCTCCACGACCCCAAAGGAAACGTCCAGGGGCACGTTGGGGTCCCGGCGGCCGTACTCGAAGAGGTCGAGCTTCTTGCGGCCCCCCAGCTGGGCGATGCAGTCATCGAGAGAGCGGCGGGTGTTCTGCGGCGAGGCGTCCAGCTTCTGGGTCTTGGGGTCCACGCCGCCCTTGATGTTGATGACGACCTTGTCGGCGTCCTCGGGGTACTTCTCGAAGTACCGCTCCAGGAGCACCAGGCTGTTGTAGTCGGGCGGTCCGTAGAACTCGCCTCCGTTCCAGCAGTTGCCTGGCACATTTGGAATCAGCCGGCCGTGTGAGGGATGAGGAGACTTGACCGGAAGAGATATTGCATACATCCTTTTTCAAGAGCTGTGCGCATGGCCTTGAAGGCCTGCTCCTGAGACGGTGGTGATTGGCGCCAGGTCAGTCCCATCAGGCCGAAGCCAATGGGACCTACTTCCCTGCCGGCGAGCTGGGGCATATTGCTGTGCAAGTTTGTGGTGTTATTTTTATATGGAAATGGTTCGTCACGCTTGCGTCGAGATGCACTGGTAATAGTAAAGCGGGTTGCGAAACTGGTGCCTGCATTCAAGAGCACACTGTTTCAACTGGGATGGGAGTGTTTAAGTGCTTTTTTGGTCCATTTTAAGTCCGGATGCGTCCGAAGGGCCAGTTCACGATTATTTACCCAGGTAGGTCAATTGTGAAACGCCCAGGCCACAAGTCGAGCGTTCTAAACGAGTTTTCTCACCCGGATTTAATCACACCTCGACCGCGAGGCCTCGGCTCTCGTCAGCCATTCAGAGGACAATCAATGAGCACCGCACAGCCGAGTGAACGTCCCAAATATACCAACATCACGTCTCGCTTTCCTTGGTAACTCGATCTGCAGGCATGATCTTTGTATCTGGGCCAGCTGGGGGAGCGATTTTGGCTAGAATCTCACTCATGGGCCCCAGACCGATGTCTTCCCTCCTGCCACGTCAAGCATGAGGACAGGCACACCGAGTGTTTGGCAGAGTTGACAATAAGTCAAAGGACCCCACTTCTCGCCCCCCCCCCCCCCCTTTTTCGCCCAGACGGTAAGAACGAGGGCCACGAGGAAGGCTGCAAAACAGGGTCTGCCAAAAGAGACACCGGAGGAGCCAATGCGCATTGTGCAAGGTCCTGCTGTCTACAAGAGTGTGGCAGGCAATGGGGTAGAGCAAGGGACGGGCAGTCAGAAGGAGTCCTGGTCTTCCAGCGATTCCAACACGTTCTGGTATCTGCCATCTTGTGACTTGAATATCCAAAAATACGCCGTTAGAAGACCAGCCTGGTTGACTGATGTTTAGTGATTGTAGTTATTAGTCAGAAATCTGCTCAGCTGCCTCTGTCCTTGGGCGAGCGGGAGACGTTGCTTTTCAGTTTTGTGCAGCACGAAAGCTGAAGTACACTTTGATAGAGCACAAGAGAGTGACAGCGTGTAGTTGTGCGTGAATTGTGTCGGGGCCATATTTATGGTTTCCCTGTGAAGGACTGAGCTACACGGGCGTCACAGCGTAGTAAAAGGATGCGAAGGTGTGGTAGTACTTACTTTAAGCACGTGAGAAGGATATTCTGTCAAGATACTAGTACCCTTTTTATGATAATCTACGCTATGATATCAAGGCTACGAGTCACGACTTGGCTTACATTTTGGAAATCGTGAGAAGAATAGAAACAAGAGAAAAGAATGAAGAGAACCAAAAGAATTCCCTGGAATCCCCCAGCGAAAGTCGCTTGCTTGGTCTCCTCTTCATTTTCTTTTGTTTTAGCTACCTTTTTTTTTCTTCTTTTTTTTAATTAGGGAGGGGGGGTGGCAAGGGGAGCGAGCCCGGGGGTAGCAGCCAGTGATGATCTAATGCTAAATGGATACCCTAGTTGCCACCAAGAACGTACCGGTCAGAAAGTTTGTCGCTAACAATTTCCCAACCTCCATAGCTCCGGCGTAACACGCGAGGGACGCTTCCACCTCTTCTCACACACATTCTCGTCTCTGCCCATCGAACTGGACTCGACCAAGACAACCTTGCTTGTACCGCTAACACAACACCTTATAAGCCTCGACTGGAGGCGAGGCGAGGCGAGGCGAGGCAGGGCAAGGAGGATTTTCAGAACTCGGGCCCGAGGACGGACTCATCTGAAGAAAAATTAAATACAGTCGGAGTCATGCCCCCCAAACATCCTCGCGCCGAGGAGGCCGACTCGTCCTCGCCGCCACAGCCGAAGCGCCCCCGTCCCTCGTCCTCAGGTCCTCGGACGCACGCGCCCGCGCATATGCACACGCAGATGCCCGCTGCCGACAGCCCATACAGAGGCCCCGACCTGCTCTCCCCGCTCTCCGACGAGCTCCTCCTCCGCATCCTCTCCTACCTCGCCCTGCCCCACCTCCTCTCCGTCGCCCCCGTCTCGCGGCGCCTCCACCGCCTCGCCGAGGACTCCCAGATATGGAAGGCCCTGTACTACGCGCGCTTCGTGCTGCCGCGCGCGATGCGCGTGCCGGGGTTCCGCGAGGGGAGGATGCGCGACCACAAGCTGCACTACAAGGGGAGGAGGACGCTGTGGGCGGACGGGAGGCTGGGCGGGCTGGTCAGGGCGGCCGAGGGGGATGCGGACCCGGCGAGGAGGCTGAAGGTGGCGCGGGAAGAGGAGGCCGGGGCGAGGGGGGACAGGGTGCATTGGAAGAGGCAGTATAAGATCCGGCACAACTGGGCGAGGGGGAAGTGCGCCGTCGAGGAGCTGAGGCTGGGACCGGATGTCGAGGGCGAGCCTGAACGGGAGGAGCAGGGCGGCGTGGACAGGAGCAAGATGCTCGCCAAGGTCGTCGAAGGCCTGGCCGTTACTGCCGACGGGGTCTACGGCCTGAGGGCGTGGCACCTGAAGACGAGGGAGGTCGTGGCCCAGCTCGACCTACACGACGACGGCCAGGGCGCGGAGGACATGGTCCCGAGCTGTCTTGCTACCGACGATCGCGACCTGGAGCGAGGCGCCTTGGACATCTCAGTTGGATTCACCGACGGCAGTTTTGGGGTATGGCAGCTCGACATCCGGAAAACAACCCTCGTCAGGCGGTACAGGCATGCGAGGTCCAGCAACGGCGAGCTGATTGCGATGTCCTACTCCCACCCATACCTCCTCACTGCGACTGGGGCCGTTCTCATCTCGCTCTACACGTTCGACGTGCCCGAAAAGCAGGGTGGCGAGGCGCCGGGAGGCGACCCAACAGAGCATACGTCCTCGGCACCACCGTCTGACGTATTCGATGGCCGCCAGCACTCCCAAGTGGAGGGTTCAGCCAGGCGTGATGGGACGTCATTGCCGGCACCGTACCTCATGACTTCGCTCAAGTCACACACCTCAAATCCCCCACTCGCGCTCTCCATCAGGAAAACCGCGAGCGCGACTGTCGCCTCCATCGCATACACCTTCTTCACCCGACGCGGCTGGTCCATCGGCATACAAGACCTACACGTCACCCCCAACGCCAATCCGAAATGCGCATCCGACATCAGCACGCGCCTTGCATACACGGCACCCGTGGACACGAGCGGGCCTGCGCGGTCCGGGCCAACACCACCGCAGGCCCCGGCGCGCTCAACGCTGGCCGCCGCCCAGCCGACCCCACCATCATCCTCCTCCCCCGCCGTCCACCCCCCGCCACCACCCCAGACCACAGCCGGCCCGACGACCCTCTGCTACACCCACCCGTACCTCCTCGCCACCCTTCCCGACAACACCCTCATACTGCACCTCTGTACCTCCAACGCCTCCGCGCTCTCCGTCTCCCCGGGCATCCGGCTGTGGGGCCACACGTCCGGCATCAGCGACGCCGAGATCACGGCGCGCGGGAAGGCGGTCAGCGTGAGCTCGCGCGGGGAGGAGATGCGCGTGTGGGAGCTCGAGGGGCGGCCGAGCGGGGTGAGGAGCCGGAGCGTGGAGATCCGGGCCGGTGGGAGGTTGCCGTCTGCCGTCGGCCAGGAGGGGGCCCCGGTGGCGGTGGCTGATGGGGACCCTAACTGGGAGGAGAGGAGGAACTGGGTGGGCTTTGACGACGAGATGGTCATCGTGCTGAAGGAGGCGAGGGGCGGGAGGGGGAGCTTGTTGGTGTACGATTTCACGTAGATGATGCGAGAACTCTCGGCCAATCCACATGCGCTGGTGAGATCCAGCTGTAAGATACAGGACAGACCAGGGCATTGCCTCCGGCGTTCCAGTGTCACGCTCAACCCTGTCCAGATACGAGCCGATGACCTCTCCCACCCCCCTTTCCCAAGTCCTCCCCCCCCCCTTCCCCCACGTCTACTACCATAGGTGATTCCGAAATACCTCTTCAGAGGCGAACCCCGCGCCGCTGGGCATCAATGCCGGCCGGGAGGAGGACAGAGTACCGCCCCGTGGCAGCGAGCCACGTTGACGGATGTACCAGGGGGGGCCGACGCTTTAGGCAGCCAGGCAGAATCTGCAGGGCGGTTCCAGAACACCGGCCTCCAGGAACCACCTGCCGACCCTCTTCACATGCGTGTCGAGCTGTGCGACGCTCAGCCCTATCGCTGGCCACCAGCCCGCTGCCACTCTCGACCCGACGCGCACCATTAGGCAACCCGGCAGCCTCACCTCCTGCCGGACAGCTGTCAGGCACCCCTCCCTCACGCGCATGGCCGAGATACCCAATGGCACCGCTATGGGCCAGATCCGGCCCAGGAACCCGAGCCGCCCGACGGCTCAGCAGCGTCCTGCAAGCGCCCGGGTCGCGCTCGGCTCACCCAACGCCAACACGGCTACAACGGTAGTGTCCACGTGTTCCGACGTGTTTCCCTCCCTCCCGCGCTGGGGCTGACACAGGCGAAGCCGAATACTCGATCCCAGCCCGACCTCGCCATATGTGCTGCAGGACGGCTGGTTATTGTCGGTGCCCATGTGTGGTTGGGTGTGTTAAAGACACCCCCCCTCCTCGTATCGGATGGACACGTCGAGAATGTTAATGCTATGACACAAGAGGGGAAACGGCCGAGACTCGGTCTGCTTCTCAGTGAGTGGGTGCGATATGACTCAGGCATAGTTGGGCTTTTCGGGACTTCCTGATTGTGAGGTGTCGTCCTGTGAGGGCGACGGCCGTTGATCCAGTCGTGGTTTGCGTTTGCGTTGGCTTCCGCAAGTACAAGGTACATCACGTACGGACGGCTGGGCTGGTTGGATCAGATCCCCTCGGCCCGGCCTTGATCAGCCGACGGGCCTGGGCAGTACTTAATGCCTGGCATGATATAATTGGAAGGGACACACCTCGACCCGTTTCAGCTAAAAAGGGCAAACCCAGTAGAAGGCTCTGTCGTGGAAGGATGGCCAGGTCCAGCGGCCCGTCTGCTAATTCAAGGCTGGTGAGGATGGGACAAAGGTGGGGACGCACGTCCACGCACTGCGTGCGAGCCGCCCCCCTCCCCTCCTTCGCCAACCATCGTCGAATGTCAATGTGCCACTTGGCTGCGCAGCAGATGTCTCCGGCGCCACGGCATACAGGGCAATAGAAGTGGAAATTCCTTCGTGCCGAGTGAAGGATGATCGAAGAGTCTCGCAGTCGAGGCGCCATGCCTTCGAGGCTTAGTTGGGATGTTTATGTCCTCCGGAACACATAGGGCAGTAAACGTCCTGACGACTGCAACCCATGATGAAACCTTCAGAGCCCCGTTCGAAGACGCGCAGGCATTTGAGAGACATCCTTCCAGCTTGGCGAATCCAGAAACACCAGATACCTCGTTGGATGTATCAATACCATTGAAAGACTCACAAACCTCGTTTGGTGATCATGCAGCGCTTGGCCTCCACGAATGCGACCGAGCGTGGAGGACTTAAAGTTGGCGACAGCCGAAACATTGCTGAAGAATAAGATGGCGGGAAAAACCCCGTCCTTCCCGCAAATCACCAGCCTTAGCCCTGGCGTGCTGGCGGGCAGACAAACAGGGCGTAGAAGCGTCTTACCTGCTCCTAGATTGCCGAAGATGAGCAGCATGAAGAGGATTCAGTCGCGGTCCAGGATCGAGGGATCCTTGTCCCGAACCATCCTGGCCCCAGCAAGACGGGAGAACCCAATCGCGGTGATCCCATAGCCGATCTCAAATGTCACTGCACGACAGGAGCCCCTCCCCTCCCCCCCGCGCGAGGGCCAGCCTCGCCTGAGATAAAGCCCGACGGGAGACGACTTTGACAGGTGCCGGGGCCCGCTATAAGGATGCTCGGCCTCTCGGATAACTTTGTAGAGGCGATTTTTAGCAGGTATCGTATTCGGCAATGCTGGCAGTCTGACTCTGGCGCAGCGTGGAAGGCTTCAAAAATCACGCCGGGACTGGTATTCCATCAAGGTGCTGAGAGGGGTGGGAAGTGTTACCGTACTACAAAGCCTTTTGTCATGTCCAGATCAGGACACGAACAAGAGAGTGAAACGCATCGTTCTTTCATTGATCCATGACCGGGACAGGTGCTGTGCCTAGATCGCGAGACTAGGCCGGTCCGTGGTCTCTGAGCATTACTGACCTACCTGGTGTTTGCCGTGATAGGAGGCGAGATGCATAGGGGCTTGAAACCTTAGCGGCTGGCGGCCGCCAGGAGGTCGATCCAAGGGGGCAGAAGATTGACTTTCTGCCCAGGGAGCTGTGAGTCAATCGACCAAGACCTCCTATCGCCGGATGCCCATACTGGACATGTCGGGATGGTGCTGCTGCTGCCGCCTTCCACCACCTCAGCTTTCGATCGTGGGATGTTGTCACCTCTCATACACGTTCCTTGCAGATGTCCGTTCGGAACGGTCAGTAATCGGAGGCATCGTTGATAGCTCAACCTGCGGCACGGGTGATAAGATGGCCGGCTCATGGCTATGGTTGCCACGGAAGGGGCCCTAAAGGACTCATAAGTCACCTCGAGACCCGCTGTGGGTTGTCTGCCGGGGTCAGCTCCAGTGGAAGCAATTGGCCAATTGTTGATGCCAACTGCGTGGGACAGCAGGGTGCTGACGGGCTGGGGTCCCGGAGACCAGGGCAAGCCGTGGCCCCCAATACTCAACACAATGCGCAGACGGCTGACTGCTTGGGCGCTAGGAGTGCTTGAAGATGGTGGCCCTGCAGACGACAAGTGCACCTCTGCTGCTGCCAGGGTCAAGGTATGAGGCGAGACTATTTATGCGCCAGCTCTATGGTGGGAGAGCATCAGGGACTCAATCTTACCTACAGCCCCGTTCAGCATTATAACCTATCCCGAAAAGGATGAGAACTGGCCGATTGGGATTGTCACATTTCAGTTCCCAGTCCTGAAGATCGAGACGAGTGCTGGCGCGACCTGCATGCACAGCACTTCGACAGGGCTCTGAAACGGGGATCTGGCTGTTTGGTTGTTGAGGCGGCCTGCAGGATTTGTTCGCAGGGCCCCAGTCCGAGGTCTAGATCGAGGATCGAGTGCGGCCGCTCGGCAATCAAGTCGGCCTGGGTGACTGGGCCACACATTGACGGCGGGTTCCTCGACGGGAAAAGGCCACAGTGGTCATCCTGTGCGATAAGTCCAGAGTCGTCTGTCTCGCTTGACCATGACGCAGATGCTGGTGAATTGATCGTTTTGGCGTCGGTTGTCTCGGGGAGATCAATCTTTCCTGCACCTTGAACCCCAGCACGAGATGCATCCACTTGTGGTGCTGTGGCAGCTTGCCCCCCCCCCCCCCCTTTCTCCCGTAGCGTGCGTGCAAATGTACCCCTCCATTTCGACCTCACTCGAAAGGAGGGGTGATAAGATAAGGGCCCGGTGATGGACCCCTAGGGCCACCTGACCACCGACAATGTCTCGAGATTATCGCGAGTTGGCCTGAGTAGGACGATCAGATTGGAAGAGCCCAGGTATCCCAAGTGCCCGGAGGGACTGGACGGTGACCATGTGACTGTAAAGGTGGATTTGGCCCACCACCAGGGGCGTCCAAGTGACTGCTGCAGCGTCGCTTGTCTCGGATCGGAGGCATCACGAGAGTGCGGCTGGGTTGCAATGAGGTCAGATCAGCGTGGAGGGAAGGACAGAGCCCAGGCTATCTGCCCGTCCGGCCAAAGGTATAGTGACTTGACGAGGGCTATCTCTGGAAATGGAAACCGTCCAAGTTGCATCCCGTGGTGCCCGTCCCTTCGGCTCCGACCTTGAGGCATCACCGGACTGAGCGGCTAGTAATGGCAGTGTGGGAGGCAGGTCATGTGGCTGCTGGGATGTCGTGATGGGAGGGTGTGGCGACATGCCCTCACGACTGCCCCGTTAGCGCTGTTTGCGACGCCATTGGGTGTCTGCGAGAAGCCGGGGATTTGACTAAGTCGGATCAGGGGGGGGGGGGGGGCGGGTCGAGATGGTAGTATTGCCCCCGTCCTGTCCGGCAGCGTGCTTGGGAAGGCTGCGTGTGCGCATGCTGCTGTGAGACAATCGCAGCCGGGAATGAAACGGTCGACGCAGTCCTGCTCAGCGTGACAAGGACCAATTGAGCCCTGATGCCACCCAATTGGTGCACCAGCCTCGTCGAACAGGTTCAGAGCGTGGGGAGAAGATGAGCCAACGATGCTGGTGATGCTACTGCTGGTGGTGGTGGTGGTGGTGGTGGTGGTGGTGGTGGTCGTCAGTCATCCAGGCAGAAGAATAATGACGCGGTCAGATAGGCTGCCACCCCAAGCCCAAGGTCTAAGTGTGGGCGTAATGTAGCCGGAGGCAACAGGTCTGCAGCGGGCGGGTGAGTGAGTAAGTGAGTAAATTGTTAGGTATGCTCCGCGGTGTGGATGATACGCAATGATTCATCGGCCGGGACGGATTGACTCTTTGCGTGAGCTCTGGGCACTGCACGGCACCTTTTGCCTTCCCAATGCCCAGAGGGCGTCCCGGTCCGCAATTGGCGGCTGGGTGGGAGGAGAAGACGTGGCTAAGTCGCCACCAGACGAGAGGAACACGTCTCGTTTTCTTACGAGTCCTCGCCTTAGTCCTCGCCTTACGGTACTTGCGTACAGGCATGCCCTAGGTTCACGCCTGGCACGTCCATCTCTGCCCGGGCCAGGAACAATCGATGGGCCGTGGTGGTTCTAAGTACTATAAGTACTATGGTAGCCCTGCGGTCTGGACGAAGCTCGGATGGCAGCCTCGGTAGCCCACGCACTCTGTCCAGCCGGTGGGCTCGTCCTGCCAATCTGGTAGTCGGACACTTTTGCCTCAAGAGTTGTGCCGACGGTGTTTGAGTATTGTGCATCGGGCCGGCGAGGAGTTAGTCGGCGATAGCGGTGGACGATGGTGATGACATGCTGACGGCGATAATGTGGGACGCGGGACGCGGCCACGCAATGACATGGCACGGCACTGGCATGGATGGAACTTTGCAGTTCGGCGCAAGGAAGAGAGGGAGAAGGGCGAGTAGGTACTGTAGGAGGCTGGAAGAGAGCAGAGGATGATGGAAATGGGTGGAAGGCAGTTCCGAACCCGCGTGGACTGGATTTGTGATCCAACCAACCAACGCTCCAGGTTTCCGTTGGGGCGTGATACGTTCACCCCCGCCTCCCACTCGCGTCCCAGCTGGGAACAGGCTTCAGTACCGAAGTACCCGCGCTCTAGCGTGCAGAGATACTTCTGCAGGACTTTGGCACATAGGCAGGGTGCGGATTTACTTCAGGACACCATTTCAGCACTTTGGGCTGTACGCCCAGGCCCCCTCCTACCCCGCCACGCCCGCCTGGAACAGGGCCAGCAGGGCCTGAGAGGCCTGAACAAAGTCCTAGGTTGATTATCGATAGCCGCTGGCAGGGCGCCCTAGCCGTTTCAATGGGAAGGGGGGGGGGGTTAGGGGGTTCCATTCCAGCCAGCCGACAAGGACGTGGGCCCCTTTTCTCTCCCCCTCTGTTCTTGCTTGCGACTCCATCACGAACGACCTGGGCCTCGAATTTCCATCGTCTTCTCTTCCCGCCTTCTTCCCGCGATGACTCACACTTCTGTTGCATACGACACGACCAACACCTCCAACAGGTGCAACTGCCTCAAGCCTCCTGAAGCGTCCCAATTGATCATGTCATGTCAGCACTAGAATTGATTGGCCAATTGCACGGAACGGGCTGCTTTGTCCCCCCTTCATACCAAGATTCCGCCCTTCAGGCTACAACGGTCACGACGCAGATCAAGGCCCGTCCACCAGGGCGTGTCATTGTCGGGCCAGTCCGGGATATTCCTTCTTTCGAAGGCTATTGTGCTCTGAACCGGGAATGGAGTCAGTTGGACTCGACGCCATGCCCCGTACCAGCCTACGCGCATATGTTGTATTGACAAGCAAGTACGAGCAACAACAGGCAACAAGCCAACAAGCATCAGCCCAGCCCAGCCCAGCCCAGCCCAGCCCAGCCCAGCCCAGCCCAGCCCAGCCCGGGCCCGGCTCACTGCGCGGATTAACCTCCCGCCCAGACGACATTCATGCCCTGGAGATTATGAATCTTGCGCCCACCGACTCGCCCGGAACTACTCGGGCCTTGCTGGCGTGCTGATTAGCTCACGCGGTGCCAATTGGGTCGGTTGGCGTGTTTTTCCTATGCCCTGCCTGGCAGCCCTGGGTGCTCGGTACGGTGCCGCGTTGTCTTTGACCTGAGCACCAAGACGGGCTCGTTACGTGACGCTGTGCATTCATGAACCCCGATCTCGATTGGTAGGACCATCGGTCGATAGGACCACCTGAGCCAGCAACCGGCTCGGCTCTACATCCCACGCTCTGGCTGTGTGGGTGGGTGCCCGACTGTATGAGCAGCCCAGCCGCACAAACCGTGTCTAGCTTCTAGGCCGGCTTCAAGCATCCAAAGTACCACGGTGAGCGAGCCGGATCAGACCACATCGTGCTTCTGAGGGACCCCCCCCCCCCCCAAAAAAAAAGGGCTCAACATGCTATCGTGTCAGTCTGGGCCTCTTCGAGGTTCTACAACATCGAGTCTGGGCTCGGGTGCGATGTGCACGCCCACGATAAATCTACGCAGAATCTTCACCTCATATCGGCAGCACGCTGCCCTCTGGATCTGTGTCCTGGGGGGTTGTTCTAGCGCATCCTGTTCAGGTTCCTACACTGAAGCCTTGGCTCTTCTTCGTCACGGCCCCGCTCTCTCCGTCTCTCCTGCGCTCTCCGATGAGGATGACCCCGTGTCTCAGTTCGCCAACCACGCTGCCCACTTGGACCACCTTCCCCCCCCGAACAATACGCTTTGAGTGGCATCATGTGCCCCGCGCATCTGCCTAGAAATTCATTTGAAACCCCTGAAAAATCGACAACTCAGGTCAGCAGATCATGGATCTTTGCGTCACCCTGGCCATTGGAGGGCTGAGTCGTGTTGTTGCGCCGCACAGCAGTCTCAGACCAGATGCATGGCCATTGCACCTCTGCTGGCCCAGAGCGATGCTTGTGTTTGGCAACTCTGGTACGGCTCCGGCAGCCATCTGTCCCGCCGATTACCGTATCGGCCTGTTTAGTTCCCTTCAACGTCCAGGGCCCAGGACGATACTGTCGTTAGGCCGGTATCTCGGCTGCGACAATTGCGCCCGGCTTGTGGGATCAATTCGTTCGGGCTATAGAACTTCGATTCACCTCAAATAAGTTGCCCAATTGCCCACTCAGCATTCAGAAGCCGGCGTGCGAGTATCCAATACCCTTGAGCCAGTGGAGTCTGCACACTGCCCGGTCAGACAAGGCAGAAAGGACCCGCAGCCATGTGTGCAGTGCATTGCAGGCAGGGACCACGAGCTACAATCCCATCGCGAACCGGTATCGTTTCACACAGGATCTCTTTGTTGTTCGGTACCCACCCTGTCTCACGGCCTTGCGACTGGAAACATGGTCCGCGGTAAGACCGTGACGGGCACAATAGACAGACGAGCGGGCCGAAGGCAGCTTTGTCCTCATACTCCCCAGCTCTGAACAAACCCCCCCCCCCCCCCAAGGGCCTTGCGCTGATGGACATTCAATTCCCCTGCATCGCGTCATCACGGATGGATCAGTGTCAATCCCACACCCACCGGCGTGAGAATCACACACACGCACACGCACTGATACTCCTGCCGCCTGCACTCCAAGAGGAAGCAACCTCGCGGGTCGCGGAATTCTGATGGAAACTTGAGGGCAGGTGTCTCGCCAAGTTGTCTCTGAAGGGACATTGGGTGTGCAAATGACCAACTGGAGGTGGTGGAATGACACATTCACCAGGCCCAGGTACAGCCCAGGTACCAATGGCATTATGCAGGCCGACAGGGGTGGCGCTGACGTGGGGGTGAGACTAAAATCAAAGTGTGACTCTTGCGACACCCTCCATGTCTGTCGTCCATTGGGTACGTACATACATACATACATAGTACTAGGGAGGAGTCGTCACTGGGCGTTGGAGGTTGGACGGAGCCTTACTGCAGGCATGTGCCAGGTGGCATGTACCTGTACTATTGACCAGAGCACACGCTAGGCCGACCAAGCGGCATCTGCTGGATTTAGAGCCTGTGAGCCTGTGAGAAGAGTGGGAGAGCATGTGGGAGCCCGCCTCACAGTCCTTTAGTCGTACTGTCCTGTCCTGTCCTGTCCTGTCCTGTCCTGTCCAGTTCACATCCATCTATTATCCACTTAATCCTCTGTCCGTCTCTCGTTTCCTTCTTATTTCTGTTCTTCCGACACGCCTTTCAAGACCCAGCTAACCTCTGGTCCATTGTCTAATCCAGCTGACCAATTCAGTCCTTCTCACGCAACCACTGGTGTCTGCCCCGACCCTCTGGCGTTCCGCCACTTTTGCTACGACTACTTAATCTTCCCCCCCCCCCCCTCCATTCTCAACCTCTTCGCCAGTACAGTCCACCCTCCCTGTTCTGCCTACCTCTTCGTCTGAAACTCACCCAAACCAGGAAAATACCTTGGAGTACACACGAACAATCGTCCAGACCCGGCCGAATTACGACCAGTCAATTGGCCTTGGTCACCCGTCACTGTTAACCTTCTGTAAAGGTTATTCGGTGCCAAGAGAACGAACCTCCAATTCACAGCACACGTTCTACGCCGGCGCCATCTTGTCTAAGTCGGTATCCACTCACTCACCGACAACTGTGAACAAAGCCTCAATCGGTGGTTCATTGGTGATATCTCCATTGGACTGCCTTGGTGCCGTCTCAATTGCGACTGCAGGACCTGCACGCCCGTCGCCACCCAGGCATTCGATAATATTGCGTCAGGCATAAGTATCTTGATCGCCGCCACCGCCGCCGCCGCGGCCGAGCAACCTACCTCACATACGCAACATGTTCAGCGACATGCAACCAAATCACAAGTCTCCAGGTCACAACCAGTCTGCGACCGCACCATCGACACAGCCGGCCCAATCTTTCGAGCATTACCGGCTTCCACCAATCTCCACCATCGCGCCGACCATGCAGCCGAAGAAACTCGTAGCGATCGGCGACCTCTTGATCTCCCCTCCAGAGCAGGCCCCCTATGAGAGTTTCTCGCGGCTGCCACCGTCACCAGAGACAACTATGCAGCCGGTCGACATGGCCTCTGCGGCGAAGCCCGAACAGGACAGAGCTCAGCAGCCCTTTTCGCCACCGATCTCGCCGTTGACCAAGACGACCACCCATGTCAATGCGCCCGCTGCTGTTCACGATGTCAAGGATCCGATTCTGTACCCAGAGGAACCCTCCAGTCCAGCCACACCGTTGTTCGAGCGCAGCCTCAGCCCGGAGGCACAGCATGCTGTCAGTAAGCATATGGCAGCCAGGGAGGTCACGCCACTGCCAGCTGGGGTCAAGCCGCCGCAGCGACAAGACTACGAGCTCTTCCTCTGCTTCCGCGAGACCGTCTACAACAGGTTCTTTGCCGAAACGCCAGCCAACCGGAGGAAGTGGCTGAATAGGGAAAAGGCACAGCTGATTCAGGATGCAAGGGCCCGCAACAACAGAGGCAGGACGGTGCAACAGAAGTTCTCGATTAGGCCCATGATCAAGGCGAGGCCGCCAATGGCGAGCACCTCTGACAGCATTGTTGCAAAGACGGGTGCGAGCAAGGCAGCGCTTGGTCCTCGCGGCTCAAACAAGGTGGCGAAGGCCGCCTCGGGGTCGCGCCCCGTTCGGACCAAATCAAGCAAGCCCAAGGCCCGTGCCAGTGCTTCGCCTCAGCCAGAGAAGAAGAAAGTGGCGAAGGAGGACAAGGACTTCGAGTCTCTTCCTGACTACTCTCCTCCCCTGTCCACCCTGACGGCCACGAACATCATGAGAACCCCGCCTGCCAGCAACGCCCGCGAATTCGACGAGGACGACCAGCCCCTGCTCCACCTGCTCCACCCTGACGAGCTCCAGGTGGCGTCTAACCTGAGGTTGGATGCTGCGACCTACCTCACCAGCAAGCGTCGCATCTTCCTCGAGAAGCTGCACTTCTTCCATGCAAACAAGGTCTATCGCAAGACCCACGCCCAGACAGCTTGCCGCATCGACGTGAACAAGGCATCAAAGCTTCACACGGCCTTTGCCAGTGTTGGCTGGCTTGATGACAAGTGGTTTGAAAACCTTCCTCGACCCACGGTCTTCAACTAAACTGCGCTCCGGACTCGGTCTGCGAGTTGCCCTGTCATCGACGACCAAAGAAGACTTGACGGTGACCTCGCGGCGTACCTGGTCATGGTGATACTACCTTCAGTGCGCCGGATTTCTACCTTCATTTTGACCCGGCCACCGACCTGGGTGGTGGCCTGAACATGGCCCTTCCCCCCCCCCCCCTTTTTTTTTAACGGGCCGCCTTGTCTGCGAGGCTCATTATCCTATGGATGCTTGATGCCTCAGGCTTTGCAACTTGGCTTGCATATGCGACTTGGACACATCATGTTCGCCGATTATATTGATATGACGGATACATCATGGACAACGATCTACGAATGATACCCAGTGTCCGAGACACAGCACCAGCCTCGACCGCTTTCAACAGGTCAGAATGGCACCCGTCTTACCGACTTCTCCATCTCCACTCCATCATTGCTTTCCCGGGTCTCTACTTTGCATCCTCGGTTGTTCGGTCAGTTCTGGTCTGGAATTCACTTGGATATCCTTTCCTTTGTCTAGGTCTCGGTCGCACTTCTCAGACGCCCTGCGGGCTAAATGCATCCAGCCCGCAGCGGCGCGTTGGATCAGATTGGTAACCTTGCATGCTCGGGCGGCGTTTCCTTGGGCGACGGTTCGGTGCTCCTGAGTCTGTTTCTTTGCGATTGGTTACTACGGAGTCCCAGAAGAGATTGGACTATTCGAGGGCTATCACCGCCATTCTCATCAGTTATTTTGCAATATACCCCCTGTGATTTTTTTATTCTATTTTTTTCCTCTCCCCCTTATCTTGGCTTGATCTCATATCAGCTACGCGACCAGTTGCATCACGACTTGAACCTGGTCTTTACTCCTCATTGGGAGTTCCGTTCGTTACTGGGTACTTATTCGGGTTGGGTTTACCCGTTGATCGGACAGTTGTACATGTTAGCGGAGCCTGCGCTCATCTGGTGCGGTCTTCCCATGAAGAGGCGCCGGCACTCGGACACAGCGTCTAGGGGAAGGAGGGAGATGGAATAAATTTTTTCGGTCTTCGATGGCTTGGCCCTCTGAATCGTGTCGCGGTGGGCCTCAACGCGCAAGATTGAAAACTCTCTAAGAGGTCCACGCACCAGCTGCTGCCTCCAGATGCTGGATCCTCTGGTTGGGGCCCCCCACCGCGCGCGGACATGACAGCAAGTACTCACTAGCTACCTAAGTAAATGGGCTGGGGGTCAAGGGAGTAAATTGAAGATCGCTGACAGACTTCACTGCGCCGATGTGAAAGGCCGACTGCACCGTGCACATCACAGGGCCGCACCCTCTGTCCGTCGTTCTCACCGGCAGTCTGCACCCTCAACCCCATAACGCCCCATCATCTCTCCGGCCCGCCCAGGGGTCCAGGTCCCATCCCGAGAAATAAAGTCCCTGCGAGATTGTCGTCAAATTAAAGACCTCGCCAATCTGCCGGCCGTCCCGCTGTCCAAAGCCCCCGTCCCCCTCCTTGCCCGTTTCCGCCTAGCGCCGCGTCCGGAGGGGGGTGGAGGGGGGAGGGGCGCGCTGCGGGACGCTGCGGGTGTTGAGAGAGAGGAGGGAGTGAGGGAGAGTGGATCTTGCCCAGATTTTCGTATGGAGATCCGCGGCCCGGGAGGAGGGGGGGGTGGTCGGGTCGGGTACCCGGCGGGGCTTCTCCTGAGGAAGTCCCTCTCGTTTGCGGCCCGCTGTCCGGGCCCGGGGAGGTGGGATGCCGTGAGGACAGGGGAGGGAAAGGAATTGGGGGGGGGGGGGAGGGGGCCTCTGACCTGACGACGACCATGCTTCGGAAGTAGTTTTTTTTTTCTTTCCCCTCTCTCTTTCCTTTTTTCCCTTGTTTTTGGTGGGAGGGGGGGAGGGTTTGTTCTGCACTGTTCCTTGGATGGGTGGTGTACAAACCAGAAGAAAGGAAAGAAAAACAAGAAAGGAAAAGAAGGGGGAAAAAATGAATGTAAAATTCAAGATGAAAAATCAAATTCATCCTGGCCCCCAACGTAACTTTTGAAATGGCGTCTGTCCTGACCAGCCCCGCCGAGGCTTCTGTCGAAGTTATTTTTCGTGGCGGACGGCCAATACATCACGCAACCAGAGTAACCATTCACAGATAAAGACACAGGGAAAAGAGAGTGGAGAAAACGAGCGATGAGTCCTTTTTTATTGATTATAGACCGAGCTATAAAACCTTGCTCTACGGGCCGCCCTAACCCGGAGGTCCTCCCATCCTAACGAGTGACCAATTTATTATCATTTTTTTGGGGGGGGGGGGGGGGGTTGGGTGTGGAAATTGGGGGGGAGCAAAATGGGGTGTGGGGGGGGGGGGGGGGGTAAAAACCCAAACACGTTGTAATCC